>JAPYZD010003681.1:0-12558 GCA_030522725.1 Ichneumoninae sp. B BG-2022a
CGGGTACCGTTTTTCATTTATCTCCAAACGTGTGGTTCCATCTACCTGCAAAGCAGACTACTACCATGTAATCTCTCAACGAGGCTTGTAATATAATTGATATTTGCAGCGTTTATACGTGCAATTTGTCACCAAGCAATTCTATTTATAGTGGTAGGCCGGTGAAATTCGCCGCCTCCGCGTGCCGCGCCTTCTCCTATCCAGCCCGCCCATAAAATTGCATCTCCCCTCATGCATCCGATTTCTCCGCGGGTGCGCTGCGAGATGAAAATACAACGTTGGCCGGCTACCGGCCGGCGACGTCGGGCCGGTCTCATCTCCCGATTGCGTGCTATCGCGCCCGGGTGGAAAAATAAAGGAAGCGGCATAGAAATAGTTTGACAAGCGGGGCTGGCGTGTAAGCCGCGAACCGAAGGGTGAGCAACGAACCAAAGGGAAAAACCCTCGGCAGAAACGACCGTCGAGAGATTCCTCGAAGATTAATGCCCGCGATTGGCGTATGAGTCATGGACCACCCTGCGACCGATTGTACGGGTCGTTGCGTTCGATCGACTTTCGCCAACTGCACGGGTTCCCGGCTTTTCCTTCGCTACTTTTGACAATCATACGCTTTTGCTATTCCGGCCGGAGGGAATGATCCACGGGTGGAAGGCGAAGTACAAAAGACTCTTACGATCAGACGCAATCGACGTAATGCTCGTGTTCCATCATAGTAATATGATGCATGAATGAGGTAGTGGATGAACCGTCGAAGAGCCGGATGGCCAGCCATCCGGACCTCGCAGGATCGGAGTCGGGTCGTACTTGGGTTCGTACTTATGGTTTGGATTTTATTCGATGCTCAAATTCGGAGCTAAGTTTGGATTTTATTCGATGCTCAAGTTCGTACCCAAGTTTGGATTTTATTCAATGTTCGAATTCGTACTTGAGTTCGGATTTTATTCAATTCTCAAGTTCGTACTTAAGTCCGGATTTTACTCAATTCTCAAGTTTGTATCAATCTACGTTGAAACTTACGTTCGAACTTAAGCATGACATCAATTTCACTCTTAAGTTTGCGATTACGATTCTTCACCCGGCTCTGAGCTACTTTTGTTTAAGGCATGTTGACAATCGCACATACTTGAAGGTTTAAAAATTTACGATTCCAGCTGAAATCCAGCGAGTGTTCATTTCCCAGTACACTCTAATAAATAGATCACCATAGCTGGGTCATTAATGTATTTATTTATATATTTTACCAAAACTTTTTCCCGATGTTCCACTTGTACTTTTGCCAACAAACTTTTATTACGGGATGTAGAGAAGTAGACTCGACAGCGCAAATTTGGAAATAAATCAATTAAATTCGAATAAAAAAAAAAATAACAATAAAGCACATCCTCCCCAAAAAATAAAAATAAAGCCGTTCTGATCAAACTTGACTTCTTACAAATTATAATGAGTCCCGCATAAAGGACGCTACCCCAGTTGGAAACTACGGTACAAAAATCATTGTACGAATAATAAATGTGTTATAATAATAACAAATTTGTCACTGTCATAAAACTCTACCCTGTCGGATCGACTTTGCTCTTTCTGAGTATAATTCCATCAATGTCCAATGGTACGAACTTGTATCGAGATTTTCCTATTTGAGTTGCCGACTCGACTAGTCCGCACTGCCGAATGCACCTAAATCAGATGGAGAACGAGGTCTCCCGTAGGATTGTATTAGTAACCGGTGGTACAGCGGCCAATTGGTATCTTGTATCGTAAACTAGATACATTAATTCCCAGCATAAGTACCGATAATACGAACCCTCGCCGTCGGCGAACCGTTTGATTAAACTGCCACTAAATCCAGTCCATGTCAAACAGTCATTCGTTATCTCGGTGGCCGAGGGTGAGCACATTCGGGGTTTGGGGGAAAATTGTACTACCGAGAGCCTTGACTAACGCGAACCACTTTCACGATACCCTAACCAGTAGGCACCGATGAAAATCTTTCTACGCTAAATCCAACAAAAGTTTTTCGGGGGGATCATTTTATCTATATATATATTTTTTTTTGCCCATTGTAATTTCAAATCAGATCGACTCAATGGAATTGGGAAAAATATTCGACATCTCAGATGGATGAGATTGGAAAGTCTAGACTATTTTTTTTAATACAAGATACAATTTTTCGCAACGATCAACTTTGAGTGCGATACTCGTTGCGAAACTCAAGTGTCTCATAATTTCTGATAAAGGCGTCACGGTCGATCTGGGCACCGGGAAGATTTATCGAAAGACCTCCCGTTGATTAATTAAAGGCTGGAGCGCGTGGCTCGCGAAGGAGGGATGGATAGAGACACAAAAAAACCCCAAGTGTCACAATGTTGATTAAATTTATGATGCCCGGATAATTTATCGCTCCTTGGCTCGATACATAATTTGTTTTGATTGCTGAAAGTCTGTAGGATTTTTTCGGTTGAAAGTCAGCCGAACCATTTTTTTTACCGGAACTGATGGGAATTTTATTGAGAGCATGATTTTTTTATAATAATTTAATAATAACAATAATAATAATAATTTAATTTATAATAATTTTTTTATAATAATAAACAAAATTTATTTATTTATTTGGTCATTTACCACACGCAAAAACAGATTCCAAAAATGTGTTAGATTGACTACTTGTCGGAGCTCGAGATAAAAATGTTCAATTGTTTTTGACACCGGAAAACGACAGATGAAATGGAAGCTGGGCAGAGAACCACTGGACAATCGATTGTGTACCAAATTAACTTAGCGTTCAATAATAGCAGTGCAACGGTGCGCAATGCTTCCGGAGCGAGGACTCTAAATTTCATTCGGGAATAATGAAATCGCGATAGTGTCCAGAGAAATAAACATGTCGACAAAACGCGGCAACATTAATTCAATTCGGGGTAAAACTTTCGTACTACGAATAAAAAATTTAGAGGACATCTCTGCGGATTTTGTTTTCTACTTTTTTTTACCCAACGGGTCCGAACTCATTGGAGTTCGGGAAATAAAAACCTACGTCGTTCCGGCGTCCGCACTCTCTCGGGGTAACGGACGAAAAATATTTTTGAAACGCGAACTGAAAAAAGGGAATATTGTCAAAAATAAACTTTGCCATCTGAAAATTGTAATTATCAAAATTACGAAAGCTGACAGAGCAAGGGAAATAATTACGTCTGCATATTAAGTCGCCTTTATTTTCGATGGTCGAAAAGTTTAATACACCCGAGACAACACAGTACAATGAATTCTCTATTGCGTCGCGTCAGAAAATCCATTTCCGTTACAATTTGGATTAAACGTTTGTGGTTAATTTAATTTATTTTCCTATTGAAAAAAGTAATTTCAGTATAGTTGACCCGTTGAAGCACGGTGTTGGACAGACGCGACATCATGGCTTGCAACGGAAAACGGTACGATATATTGGAGTACTAATTGGCAAAAATATTTTGTTTCATTTTTAAATCTTTATAGTATAATTATCCGGATGTTAAACAAATTTGTTCATATTTCATTGAGCCGTTTGAAGGACATTCAGCGAGGAACATCGGTGAAAAGTACTACTGTTCATGCCTGTCGAGAGTGGCGTAAGTGAAGCTTTACAGCCCAGTGTACTATAAATAACCGGCGCATGCGCCCATCGGGCCGATTTTAGTGTATTGCACACGCCAGGTACTTTACGCACGCGTCTTGTATTTTACGCACGCTTCTCGTATTTTACGCACGCTTCTCGTATTTTTCGCACGCTTCTCGTATTTTTCGCACGCTTCTCGTATTTTACGCACGCTTCTCGTATTTTGCGCATGCTGGCTGTACATCGCCATAATCAGCAGACACATAGTAGCACTTGTTCTGCATGCATCACAGAATAGTATATTTCAATACAAGAGGCCAAACGAGCGTTGTGCGCACTGCCAGTTTGAAGGACAGCACGAAGCCGAGACGAAGGGCTGTCCTTCATACAAACAGTACGTAAGAAGCGAGAGTGGCCTCATGTATCGAACCATATTTTTCTTTACGAATGCAATGCAAAATCCGAGTTGCCCACCGTTCACTGACATACACAATGGGGTTAGCCTCGGTGTTACTATAGCAACCGTCTGTTAATATAGTATCCGTTTGCGACGCTAGATGGGACTAGTAGCAAAACCTTATTTTGTACACCGATGACCAGTGCGCAAAGTACTTTGCACACCTGTAAACCGGTGCGCAAAGTGTTTTAAACGGGGATTTTGCATGCATGAGTAAAGAAAAATATCATGCGATACTAGTGCGGTGTAGCGAACATACGCTGACTGTAAAGTCAGCCGCACTCGCCGCAGCGTGCGTGTAAAGTTAGCTTTACCGCACTGATTTCGAAAATTACTATTAAGACCTAAAACATCTACAGTGTCTTTAGATTATTTGATGTTTTTTTTACCATTAACCCTTAAAGTTTTACTTAGTTTATCACAGACTCCCGCTATGAGTGTCTGTGACAAATTTCTATTGCGTGAGCTAAAATTGAACGACTAGAAAATTTAGTCCATAGAGTGCACTAAATTCCATTCCATGGGCTAAATTGGCTAATGATTTAATTCTAACTAATATTTTTCTTATGGTTGAATTTCGGCTCATGGAATAAAAATGATTCCATTGTGTGCTTTACATTTTTTAATCGTTGAATACTCGCCCATGAAAAGAAATTTATTCCGTTCACTCTGAATGTCTGTGAGTGTCGGTGAGCGTCGATTTTTACGAAAGCGCGAGCCAGAACAATCGCCAGTATTTATAATACAACTATACAAAAAAAATGAAATCAACAATGCCCGCAATAAAGGCAATTTTATCGTTTCATTCTACAAATAAATTGCATTGTTTTTTCTCCGACACCAATTTGCGTATGCATTTAGTCTCGACGACGCCAATCGATATGTTTTATTATTATTGTTACCGTCGCTATCATTATTATGCACCGTACTCCACAATGGTCCGAACAACCGCAATGGTCGATGAATGCACACAGAGGAAATTCATTCTGAATTGAGTTGATTGGAAGTGTCCTCGGCGATACCAGTAAAGTTAATCACGTTTAAAACATATCGCTACTCTCTCGCTACTTGTACGCTGGCAAATTGAATCTGTTTATTTTGATGTGCTGCACGATTTCCGGTCCACGGGCTTTTAGTCACTTCGGCCGTGGCTTATCGGTCAGTTTTAGAGTTTCACCGTGAAACTCTTCGATAACGCGACGTTTACATAAACGAGATAGCTTTAACTCGTTGACGTATCCGAGTTAACTTGTCCGATGGTAAATTATTTGACACCACGTAGGTGTTCGCCACGGGAGTTACGTATATATCGTGAGACGATTCCATTAATGATAAAGTGGGTTACGGAGAAGCCCTCTTATTCTGGCGGATCAGCGCACTTGGACGGATCGGAAGGTCCTCCCGTTGGAGGCAGGCTCGATGTAAGCTTGATGGATTTGTCGGCTCCTTCGTGAATGTTACTCACGAGCCTAACACGCTGCCGAATCGCTAAGCTGCAAACGTGCCATGGCTTTTGGAAAATTGTCTGCGTGGGTAATGGCGCGTTAGGAAGATCGATTAGCCTCGTCTCGTTCCATGGCGAGCTGTGAATATCGTACTCGTCAAATTAGATTGAAATTGACTGTGTTTCTGAACATTTTCAGCATTTTTTTTGCTTCCTCATAGAGGAAGCTTTGTTTTCGTGAAAAAATTAGTTTTCGAGATTTTTATGTGAACGTATTCAGAATGTTCCAAAACATCCAAAAAACACATTTAGAAAAAATGTCTGGATGTGTGTGTGTGTGTATGTATGTATGTATGTATGTATGCGTGTGCAAATCATTTGACGTTCATAATTTGAAAACGGCTTGCGATATCGAGGTCAAATTTATCACACATGTTGAGAGGTCGATCCTCATTATTCGTTCCAATTTTTGGCCAAATCTATGCAGTCGTTCAGATTTTACGCGTTTTTGAATTTTGTCGAAAATGTCCGTGCGCGCTCTAGCGCCCTCAATTTTTGACAAAACGGGCTAAAAACTTGCACATAAATGGACTGTTATCGACCAACGATCGGTATTGAATTCGGGAATAATTGGTTAAACCGTTTAAATTCTATGTCATTTTGAATGTTTTGAATTTCATGCAATTTGTTTTCTCGCCTCATTTTTTCATATTAAATATTCATCTATGAATTTAAAAAAGTGTCAGATTCGTGATCAGCGTGATAAAATACATGGAATTACAGTCCCAGAGCGACAACTAACGCAAAAGTTTACCGGATATTTTTATAGCCAAAATTGTAAAATGAGTGATTTTGGTTATTTTTAAAGTGATTTTTTTGCTTTCCGATGGGATCGCAGAAAAACCCAGGTGCCTATTGTTATCAGCTGCAAGGCATATACAAGACGATGGATATGACGGGGTTAAAAAAGCTATATAAAGAGGGATCATTTGGATTTCTTGAGTAAAAATCTGATGCAAAAAAAATTCCGGAGCGCATAATTCCATGTATTTTTTCGCGCTGAGCACAGATCCGACAAAGTCAAGAACGATGTAATTTTAACCAAATTTTTAATAAAGTTGAAAATTGAAATTTTCATATGGCTTCCTCATTAAAGTTGAAAATTGAAAGTTAAAAGGTGAAAACTGAAAGATGAAAGTAGAAAGTTGAAAGTTGACATTTTTATATCAATTCCTCATAATGTCCCTTTATTCGCAAAGCTTCCTTTATCAGGAAGTCAAAAATATAGTAAATAGCTTTGCTTTGCGAATAAAGGGACATTATGAGGAATTGATATAAAAATTTCAACTTTCAACTGTCTACTTTCAACTTTTAACTTTCATCTTTCAGTTTTCACCTTTTAATTTTCAATTTTCAACTTTTATGAGGAAGCCATATGAAATTTTCAATTTTTTTATCGGTCATTTTATCAGACAATAATAAAGGCTGTTTCGACACCTAAGCCGGAAATGATATACCGAAGGAAAATTGTTGACCCTGTGAGAATTTGCATCAACAGTTGATTAGATATGTTTTTTTGTGTAAAATTAAAGTTAAGTATCCAGTTAAGAATCCCACTAAGTTTAAGTTTAATGATAAGACAGCTTTAATTGGATCATTTCACTGTACCATAACTCGCATTTTCTGCTGTAAACCTTATGCATATTATCTACACTATTAACCAAAACGATGTGTGCGCCTTATCGACACCTTTGTACTCTGCGGTGGTCATCCTGTCATACCTATAATTGGGCAATTGGCCGGATTCATAATAAAATAAAAATAAAATAAAAAGTAGAAAAAAATTGTTTAAAAAGAGATAAAAATCCCCGACTGGAAAAAATTGGTAGTCCACAAAGCATATTTCTACTTTGCGTTTGTGGCATTTTCAGGGCGGAACCTTTAACAAAAATTATTTCTGTCGATTCTTGGACGAATAATATTTTTTTTTCGTTCCGATAGTTTTTTTTTAACAAAACTTTAATCGAGTCACCATCTCGGTCTCGATTTTTTTTTCTTCCCATAACGTCCAGCAAACAGCGGAATGTTAATTAGATAAATTCAAGGGTGAAATTCCCGTCGCAACCACATGCTCAGCAACAAAGTTGGTAACCGGCAAAAGTGCTTGTAAATCATTTTCATAGACATCCGTAGCCGTTACCGAGGTGTATAAATCCGAGGTTGGCGAGAATGCGATTCGTCGACGCAAGTAAGTCGAGCGCGAAGCTACGAATTGGTAAATGAGGTAGAGAAGGGAAGACGATAGAGAGAAAGAGGAACACGTAACGGAACTGGATGGTACGATAGTACGGAGGCTCGTTCGGCGCTGCAACGTATCTCTCTATACGTATCCAACTTTTTGATAGAGAACCTTGCCAAATGGCCTCCCTAATCATTTAATCTTTTCCGTCGCGGTTAACGCTTCTTCCGAGTCGATACTGCAATTTATGGGCTTCCCTGTGCCTGAAAAGTTTCGTCCCACGCTCTCTCGCCTACGGGAGCTTTGATGTCTGCGGAGACCACCCGGAGTCCTCCCCGAGACGGCGAGGCCGCGCGAGAGACGGACGATATCGAACTACCCTACCAGCTCCCTGTCTACCGTGAAACACGGGACTTCGATTCGAGCTAGTCCATGTGAAAGAGGCAACGAGATAGTAGTTTTTTTACCTTCTCATAAAAGAAGCTTTCTTTCTCATAAACAAAGGAATGTCGACATTTTTGTGTCGATTTTGAAGACGTTCAAAAACGTCGAGAAATCTCGTTTACAAAAATATGTCCGGATTTATTGTATGTCAAAATTGTATGATATTTTGAACCAATTTTACGTCATTTTGGACCAATTTTCCGGATAATGTGTGCATCTATCAAGTACATTAAATGGGAGTTTCGTGAGCAGTATGGAAAAACTATGTCGGATATAAACCCAAAACGACGACTGACGAAAAGATTTTATGGGGCATTTTTTTGATAGACAATGTTGCGAAAATTAGGGAAATTTGGCGGTCTCCGACAGCGATATGTTTGCTGCCGATAAAATCACGAAAAACTTCTTATGTTTTATGGCAAAAGAACATGGGATGATATATAACGAATGTTTTTTATCTTGATAAAGGAACGTTTCGTATTTCTTTGTACTCATTGAATTTTTAGGTAAAAATCGAAAGTTTCGAAAAAGGTTCCGGAGCACATAATACCATGTATTTCGCGACAAACGCAATAAATCCGAAATAAATTTTCATTATATAAAGGTTTGAAGTTTTTTTTTTACTTTACTAAAACCGACACGATGGAATACGAACGTCCCTTCATTGCGGAAGACAATACTCGACGAAACTGTATACAATTTTTTTTTAAGCTGGAAATTGATGTTTCCCATTGCTTCCTAGTAATTTTCTTTAATTGACAAAGCTTCCTCTATGAAGAAGCCAAAAAGATGACGGAATGTGACGGAAAAGATGACGGAATATGCTTTCAGAAGAAAAGAAAATGATTAGGAAGGTGTGAAAATTTCAATCTTTGGTTTTTTTTTCTTACACGCATCCCTAACAGCAAAAACAATTTTTTGTTTTTTTCTCCTTTTCTCAGTGCCGACTATATGGACAATGATAATTGATAATATTTCATCGACGTGAAGAGTTTAATGCCGCTTGCCTGCTGCTTTGTGTATTGGAACTTTCCGTCCTAACGTGGCTTTCGACGGAGGTAAAGTGAGGAGGTATAATAAACGAAGTAACGTCGTTGGTGGCGCCGGTGACGTTGCGGTTATTTTAATTAACAGCAGCAGCAAGCCCTTGGAGAGCAAAGCGGAATCCCCTACCCTTCTCGGGTGGAGCTTTGCCCCTCGCGCTTTCGGCCGCGATCTCTACCCACCCCTCGTACACTTGATCGGAGCTGACTTCGCAAACGCCTATATATATAAGTACACCATGCCTCGTTGTGACGCACGCCTCATTGAACCCGAAAAACAGAATTTTGGGGCTCCTTGGACAGTTTCGTTCTCGAAAAGTCTCTCAGTGCGACGGACCGCCGAACCGTTCGCTGTTACGGCAGTCAAACGTCAAATGCAATTTTTACACTCGAAGAGCATTTTTTGTCGAAAAGCTGTTACCGGCAATGGATGGGCAAAACCATTTTCTATTCTGATAAAACCCTTTTCATCAAAATTTAGACATCCAGTGGAATTTTTGATCGCAATGCTTGATCGTCGATGACCTTGTTATAACGTTATCATTTTTAAGTTGATATAATTTTGTCATTTTAACGTTAGTATAATTTTATCATTTTAGCGTTAGAATAATTTTGTCATTTTAACATTATAATAATTTTGTCATTTTAACGTTATAATAATTTTGTCATCTTAATGTTGTTATAATTTTATGCACGAACGTCTCACGCCTTTTTTGGTATTCTGGGGAAATTATCGAAAATGTACCAGTCCGAAACCTGAATACAGAATACAAAAATTTGTTTAGACGTATTCATATTTTTTACACGCTAAAGCTGCATCGGCCAGCCGTTTTGCATAAAAGTTTAAGACGTTGACGTTGAAAAAAGTGGAAAATTGAAATTTTTATATCGCTTTCTCTTAAAAGTTGGAAATTGAAATTTTTGTATCGCATTCTCATAATGTTCCTTTATTCGCGAAGCTTCCTCTATGACGAATCCAAAAATACAGACAATGTTTCCTCATAGAAGAGGGTACGCGAATAAAGGAACATTCTGAGAAAGCGATATGAAAATTTCAATTTCAACTTTTATGAGGAAACGATATAAAATTTTCAATATTCGAGTTTTTTATTTGAAATAATTTCGTTTTACAATATTTCATTTTATCGATATAGAAGCTCCAACGATGATTTGTCAGAAAGGCAATAATACGAGCAAACTACGGAATCAATCTCACAGATCTTAATCCGACAGGCACGCAGCAGGAAGGATGCCAAGGCGTTATCAAAGGCCGTTCGGGATTGCTCCCACCCCGACTGTTGCACTATGATTTTATGATTACAGCCGTACCAATCGCTTCTGATATTGTCGGTCTTGGCTATCTCTCTATCAATTTACCTTCGGCCCGTGCGTCTGCGCAAGTTTGAGGAAAATTATTAGCAGCCTTATTTCAGTCTTCCGTGCAATAAACATATACATTAACGTTTGACATCAATTCACTCTCGACGTTTAACTATCAAAGGTGCACCGACGTAATTTTCACAAACTGGAATTTTCATTTCCCGAGACATTCGATCTTACAAAATGACTTTTCCTTTTGTGCAAAAGCTAATCAACTTGGATTCTGCAGAAAGAAGGGGGAAAAAACTTGTTTCATCACTGGTCCACTGTACTCGTAATGTAATAACATTTTTCGTCTTGAAAAATTCTCGTCCTCCAGGTACGAGTTCGTTTAAACATTTTCATCCTTGCCTGTTTTTTTATTTCTTTGCTTTAACTCGTTGAAAGGGAATTCTGCTAGTTGCACATCATAGATACGAATTCAGAAAGCTTCATGATCTTTGACCCTTCTTTATGCCTCTCAGGCTTTTACCCGATCCGCTCCTTTTTTCTCCCTTTTTTTCTGTCTTTTTTTCTCCGGCAATAGACCCGTTCCACTCTCGACCTCCGTTTCCTTTTTATTCCAAGTGAAAGCATTCGATATCGCTATGACGCTCTCTCATCGTGACTCCAAGTTTTCCTCAACTACGGCAAATCCAAGGCTGACTCTTTAGCTCGAAACCCATCCGACTATCTCTGACCGGGGTCCCTTTTGCCCCCGTTCACTTACTTTTCGCTTTGATCACGCTCTCTCTCCTCCGTGTCTCCATCTCTCTTACTCCCTCGATAGCCCGACCCTTCGCCCCTCTACCTGATCTCTCTTTGCTACTCCGATGTGTATCCCAGCGGATTTTCAATTATTACCGATTCATTAGCGTGTCGTGCATAGAGGATGCCCCTCGTCATAGGACGACCAGATATACCTTGCACTCGCATGAATCACGGGCTACGCTTAACGAGGCAGACAATAATTATAAATACACTTTTCAAAGGGGTAAAGGCGACGCAACGCCCTAACGAGGGCCAATTAAAAATCGCGTTGGAATCACCTGACAAAAACTAAAAGCGTTTCGTTTCCATGGAACAGCGTTTTTACCTGATGAATGTTAACATTAATGGTAACAATATCTTATTTGCATCAATAATAATGTTTCATTATAAATTATAATAACGCGAAATAGAATCCAGTAATCATATTAAATTAATAACGATTGTAAATATACTCGTCAAAGGGATAAAGGTGACTTAATGGCCTGACGAGAGCCAATTAAAAATCGCATTGGAATCGCCTGATGAAAACTAAAAGTGGCTGTTTCTATGGGACAGCATTTTTTATTTAAAAAATAAAATGAACGATCATATCAATTCTATAAAGGCCTAAACCCCGTCGTTCTTTTCGATTTTTGTAACCAGAAAAAAATTCAGGTTCGTAGCATCGAAATTCGTTGGCTCGATAGTCAGAACGATAATTTCATAATGATAATATTATTATTCCTACAAAAGAATATTAACATTAATGATAACAATATTTCATTGGAATCGGTAACATTGTTAGTAAACGATAATAACGTAAAAACACAATAAATAATCAAATAAAATAATAATATTAAATTGCCGTTTAATATTAACGATATTCGATTACGCAATTTAATGATTAAATATCGGAAACAGTTTAAACGTACCGCGGTCGCTCGAGTGATTATCGACCGACAGACTGAAAAAGCAAATTTAACGCTCTCGTCACTTTCGAGTGGGGACTATAAAGCGGGCGCCCTTTTTTTTCAAGTTCCCCTTATGGCTCTGGCATTTTTTTCTGTCTTCAAGCCGCCATTCCTCAATTCTTTTTCCTAGTCTTCAAATCAGTTGTAAAGTTCACGGCCGCAGCCACTGTTACCCCCCATACTGTATCGCATTTGCACGAGGGCGCAGGGAAACTGCGGAAAACCTGCGCCGATACAGCCGGTCATTCCAACTGAGTCTTGACGT
>JAPYZD010003682.1:0-12555 GCA_030522725.1 Ichneumoninae sp. B BG-2022a
TTTTTTCAGATTTTTACACCATCAAGAAGTACTTGCAATTTTCTCTTATTGTTGTCGAGCTTATGCGAAGTCAGCGCGCAGCGAGACTCCCTCCTTAAGAGCATCGCCAGATGTCAGCAGGGATCAATTGGCGAGGAACTTTTTTTGTGAAAATAACTGAAATCAATGTCAAGCTGATAGTTCCCAGTTTCAAAAAAAAAAAAACGATGAATTACACAAAGATATATATATTTTTTTAATTACGGAAGAAGATAACAAGTATGTACCAGTTTTCGGACACTGCATGGCCCGATGTTTCGAACAATCATAGATTTCGAGAATTCTGATGTCTGAACTGAACTAGTTAATTTTAACTAAAAGAATAGACTATATATTAATTTTCTTTTGTAAAAGGATTATTTCCGTCTAATAAATAAATAAATAAAATGAGAAATAATTTATTTTTTAATTGAAGCAATGAAATTTTATATTCAAGCGAAACAATACTCAAGACGAGCTACGTGGAAAGCTGGCTCGCACTTCAGAGGCTCGCGGACGAAGTTTCCGGAAACTTCGGCGGATGTAAATCGACTCAACCACCCGTGAAGATGTACTGAGGTAAAGGTACCAACGCTCGGACGGTTAAGAGCATCCGCAGATGTCGGCAGTTATCAATTGGCCAAGAACACATTTTTTTTTAATACCTGAAATCAATGTCAAGCTGATAGTTTCCAGTTTGCACGATATATCGATAAATCATACAGATGCATATTTTTTTTTATTACGGAAGAAAATAACAAGAGAGTTCAAATGTACCAGTTGTAGGACGAGCTTTTTCCGCACGTCCCAATGTTCGGAAACTGCACGTTGTTTCGGACAGTCACAGATTTCGAGAATTTATACATACACTGTAAAAATAAATTGTAAATTTAATGTACTGGAAATTAAAATTTGCTTACTTTACTTACATTAATTCAACATTAATGTACTTTTATTGTAAAATTAAAATACGAGATATTCAAGTTGCAAATCTTTTGCCTGAAATTTTTAAAAATTCCCATTGAAAACACAAATTTGACTGTAAAATTGCAACGCTCACGTGTTTGAAGTTTCAGAATCAGTTTATATAAAAAAGCTTCCAATACCGTTCATTAATTTTCAAAATAAATTTTTTACAGTGTACAAACTCAACGAAAAAATTGAAAAACGATTGCAATAGTCTAACGAACATTGAAAATCTGCCACCCGCGTTCAGGCAAATTTCATTCGATACCAAAAATTAAAAAAGAAAAAGGCCCAAGGAACCTTTTCGTCCCAGAATCGCACTTGTCACGAGAGTGTCGAGTTCTCGGTTGTCTCGCGTGCGAAACGCCTGCATACAGTGGGTGGGGGGTGGGGGAGAGGGGGGGGGTCTCCGCACAGTTCTGTGCGGAGTTCTCGCGCAACGGCGGGTCTCGCTAAAGTGGAAAGAGAAATCACTGTTCAGACCGCAGTCACGTTTGTCGGGCGAGCGTGCACACCGGGCGACGAGGAGGGGGGGGGAGAAGACTCGAGCGCGCGCGCGGCAAAGTTCGTCGAACCGTGCGCGCGGTACACTCGTTCACTTTTATCTGTATATCTCTCTATCATCTCGCTTTTCGTATTTCGCGATCTTTGACGGCAAAGTATATATATAGTTATAGACGAGGCGGGAATGGCCGGTACTGGATAGAAATGGGATGAGCCGTTACTTATCGACAAGGAGGTCCTCTCGTTGTACACAACTGCCTCGCGTGGCACTTCTGGCTGCTAATACGCCGCCAAAAAGGGACGCAGTCTGTATTAAAATTTTTTTTATCAAAAATATAATAATGATATTGTTATTATTATTTATTTTTTTGTATAACTGAATAATCAAAAGTAATAAATAGCAGTGGTAAAAGACATTGATTGATCTCCCTTATAACGCTAGTTTTGTTCTTGTTTATTTTCTGCTTCTTTTCTTTTTTACCTACACGTTAAAAAACAGTTTGTACTTTGTACAACAACTTATTGTCCACAAACGTCCACAATTTTTTATTTGTTTACTTTCTAGTTTTACAAACAAAAGTACTAACTAAAATTGTCGATGACACGAGCAATAAAAGGACAGGTTCGTATATTCAAATAAGTGATGAAACGAGTTTGTCACTTATTTAACAAATTTTTTTTTACGGATTTTCGCATTCCGATTTTACGAAATTATTTTTGTAATGTGTGTAGACCATTGACCGAAGTCCTTCAGTCTAAATCTCCCCTACATTAATGATATCATCAATAATTTTTTTTGCAAGTAAATAACAAAAATTTGAAAAAAAAGATCTTTTCTCAAGAATAAAAACGTACTGCGGTCTCGTAATAAGAAGCCCGAGCGGATCCGGGATTAAGGAGACGGAAGGCGGCAGTGACGGGCGAGTGAAAAGAAAGATCGATCGGGTGAGAACCGCGCTCCGCGAGCCTCTCGTCGAGAAGATGCTCGCAGCCTCCGAGGAGTGTTCCAGCAGAGTATCGCTGGCGGAAAAGCTTAGCAGACGGCGTTTCGTATAAGACGAGCGAGAAACGAGGGACGCTCGGTGATATTTCGGTGGAAAGAGAAATCGAAGAGACCTGGACGGGGGGTGGGGGGGGGGGGGTTGAGCGAGAAGAGGAAAAAAAGAAGTATGAAAGGAGATGATGAGAAAGGGGCGAGGAGCGAAGCTGATGGGCGGTCGGGTAAGATCGAGGCGGGGAATGTAATAGAGCGGTACAACGAGCAGGCACCTCGCAATTTGGCTAATGGCCTTCCGCCGCCGTGCAGCCGAGGTACACGCTACCGTTATACCGTCGACGGTAGTCGTCGTCGTTGGCCGCCTCGCCACCCCGCGCGGATATCGAAACGCCGAGGCGACACGTACTTTCGAGACATGTTCGCCGCCGTCGTGTCAACTCGGATGGCGGAGAAGAAAAAAAAGAGGAGAAAAATAAAGAGGAAAAAAAAAATGAGTAGTTGTAACCCGAGATCGATTGCTTTCAGGGCACTCAAGCTCGGCCGAGACGGTTATAATATCATTTTTTAAGAGAATTTAGAAAATGCTGAGGGTAGGGAAAACCGCGGAGAAAAGTAAGACGGGTCAGTTGTAAGAAGCGCAAGACGGCGCGTCCCGAGTAGAAATTTTCGAGCGTTAAATCGGGCCCTGATACATTGAAAAAAAATTTTGCTTGCGGGCTGCCGAAGAACAAAATGTTTGTTTCAATCCTACTATCAATTCTTAAAATTCCATATTATATTGAAACAACGACAGCAAGACTGTCAAGGTGACATGTTATCGTTTCAATCCGGTATGAAATTGTACGAATTCAGAGAAGAATTGAAACAACGTTTTTACTTCATTGGCAGCCTGCAAGCAAATTTTACTTGATTCAATAATTTTTTTTTTGTGTGCAGGGTCCTGATAAGGCCTGACAAGGGTCCGTTAAGGCCTTATCAGGACCCTATTAGGGAACGATGTAACGCTCGAAAATTTGTACTCGGGATGATCGGATGCGTTCCATATGAAGTGGACGGGGTTGTCGACATGAACTTTCAATCACTTCATAGTTTTCGATTGAATTCGCCAAAACAAAATTTGCTTTTTGGGTGTGGAAGTGGTTTCTGGACTGTGCGGATCGCGTTGGCTAGGCAGCATATTGCAAAATGTAAAGGTTTTAATTGTTTCTTCATCAGCGAAGGATAATATCGCACCCAGAAAAAAAATTTATTTGACGACCACTGTTTATTAAGATTAAGTAAAATATTTATTTGATTTATATAAATATTTATTTCATTTGAGTAACTATTTACTTAATTTAAATAAATATTTGACTTAATCTTAATAAACGGTGGCCGTCAAATAATTTTTTTTGCTGGGTGCGTTGGTGCAGCGCTCGATAGTAACATACGATTGAAACATATGTGGGTGTTCAAATCGGATACCCCCATATGTGGGTGTTCAAATCGGAAACTCCCATATGAGGGTGTTCGAATCAGACGTTACAAATTACTCACTATCCATTACAATTGATTCCACCGCAGCCCAAATTCTCACCCGGTTACGCATGCGTGTGCGTACTTCCTTGCTATATGCGGATTGAAATTTTTTTACTCGATACCTAAAAGCAGGTTAATGATATGCCATTGGAAGCCCAAGCTTTAAACTCTCAGGTTTGTCGGCAAAAAATAGGCATTTTTGTTACTTTTAAAGAAGAAAAATACGTGAAAAATGTACATACTACGTAATAGAAGTTGATAAGACGACAGAGGAGAAATATTTTTTTAGGGAATATGCAGGTATGTCGGCCAAACTGAGAATCCTTTCTAGGTTTCATGAATATCTCCGTCGGTTTATTATTCTTGCAAAATGCGGAAGGTTCGGGGCGAATGGAAAGGCAGATTCGCTCCCGTTCATACCGCCAGGTCAGTTTCAGCCATCAAACTCCGAGTCGATATCTGTGATGCATGACGCAAAGTTTCGCAGCGGTTGACTGGCATAGCTGAGAGATGGAATTTTCTTCCGGTATCGAAGCGGAGCAAGACGGACCATTTTTACCATTTTTATGTCTGGAAATTAAACAATCTCAGCTCAAATTGAGCAGCCATTTTTTCCGGGGTTCCACTTTGGCCCGCGCTCTTCCGCTGAGTAGGGGAGACTGGGGCGAAATGGTACAGCGGGGCAAAATGTGCCATTTTGCCCCGCTCTCCCCTACGCGGAACTATTTATAGCCTAGCTACAGTCATAGTGTGGTATCCCGATACCGTGACCCCCCCCCCTCTCCCCCCCGAGCTCGAAAATGGCCCGAGGGTGCGCCAACCCCTCTGCCTGATATCGGTCTCCAAGGCGGAGATACACTCCGTTAGTTCCCCAGACACGTCTCTCTCTCGGATCTGTATCTCCGCTCGCGACAGCTCCACCGCAGAAGCTCACCCCTCCACTTCGGGGACAAATTGAAACATTAATGTGACAAGTCGTTAGACGCTTCAATTTAAATTCATACGCATTCCGTCGCGCGTCCTCCAACCAAGGATCCTCCAACCAAGATGCACGACGGATTTTTTTGGTATTAACCAACATTCGGTGGAATCGCCTCTGGGGAGATGTGGCGAACATGCTCCAGTCCATTCATCCTTGATTTACCATATTCGCCACTTTAACCCTAATTATTGTTGATTGTCTTTTTTCTTAACCTTAACCCTTGGCGTCACGCTCAAACACAGGGTATTTCACCTTCTTTCAATTTTTTTAACTACTTTCTTGACATTAAACACCGAGGTTCGCTTTTATTGTGTCAAAATGGATTGCTCTTTTGATTTTTTTTATTTTACTGGCATCGTGAAACAACATGAAACGGGTGTTAAGAGAGTTAAAATCAACCCCTGAGAAACGGCTCCACTGCAGAAGCTCACCCCTTTGCTTTGAGGGTAAATTAAAACATTAATGTGACAAGTCGTAAGACGCTTCAATTTACATTCATACGCATTCCGTTGCGCAGCCTCCATGAAAGACGCGCGATGGATTTTATGGTAATAAAATGTCGCAAATGTGTTCCGGTCCATTCATCATTGATTTAGCACATTTGCCACTTTAACCCTAATTATTTATCTTCGTCTTTTTTTAACCTTAACCCTTTCTTTCGCTCGGTTTTCAATTTTTTGAACTAATTCCTTGACATTAAATACCTGTTTAGTTTTTATATTTTATTTTTACAAATTTTTCGAAAATTTGACTGGATCCGGGAAACGAAATGCAATGGGTGTTAAGAGAGGTAAAATCAACCCCTTAAGGACACCTCTATCGACTCATTATTGTGTCTGACTGCGCGCTGCGAGCTCGCGCTAATTATCTCGCTGCGTCGTTATTTGCAATCGCAATTCCACCGGGAACGGTGTGTCCCCCGGGCGTGATTGGCCGTCGGGCGTCGAGTACCGAGGCCGCCCATTCATTAGCACCACCGGATAATCACTCGACTAACAGCGGCAAAGAACATGTTATGATAAAATAGGATAAACACGATACGATGTCGTACTTTTCAATCGATTTCCATAGGGCTTTTTTCTTTTTTTTTTCAAATTTTTCCCAACTTCTACAGAGCAGAATGGGCCAATCAGTCCGGTGAGCAAGACCGACAGGTTTGATTTCAGAGAACTCGGCGGTGCCGAAATGAACATTGACTTATCTTGTTGCGTACGATAAAACGAGAAGATTGACTTTAATTTCATCGTTTTAGATGTTCTGAAAAGTTTACAGCGCCCTTTATAGTTTCCGTTTTTTTTCATGCAGAAATTCCCGAATCTTAAGAGGTGAGTTTTTTGGGATTGAAGTTTTGTGACACATAAGCATTGGTATATCTTTGATCTTCGACCTTCTTGTTTTACCGACCGATCGAGACAGTTTCATAGAATCAATTTTATATATATTCTTTTCCGCTGGTTACAAAAGTGTAATCCATTTTAGTCGAAGCGTGATATTTGATTGAGAAAATCGTGTGGATCTCCAATTCGACCGCAATCTTCATAAAAACTGCATTGAATGAAGAGACGTACACTGTAAAAAAAATTTGTTTGAAAATTAATGAACGGTATTGGAAGCTTTTTTACATAAATTGTTCCTGAAATTTCAAACACATGTGTGTTGCAATCTTACAGTTAAATTTGTATTTTTAATGAACATTTTTGTAAATTTTAGGTAAAAGATTTTTAATTTCAATATCTCGTATTTTTATTTTACAATAAAAGTACATTAATTTTCAATTAATGTAAGTAGTGTAAGCAAATTTCATTTTCCAGTACATTAAATTTACAATTCATTTTTACAGTGTAATCACCTTACTAGTGTGCCAAATTTCTCGAACTGTCTCCGAGTCATAGTCGTTTTAAACGATGCAAGCCTGGCACACACAAACACGCACACATACATCTGGCCGCCCGATAAAAATCGCTTTTCTCGACATTTTAGACTTCTTTCAGTACCCTAACACTAAAATCTCGATAAAAATAAAATAAAAGTAGTTTCCTCTATGAGGAAGCAAAAAAATCGAAACTTAACTTTACAACCCAGATATGTTAAGCTTCTCCGCTGGGCAGCGGACGCCTCTCCCCAGCGTTTTACTCCGAGACCATCCATCAGAACAAAAAAACAAAACAAAATAAAATCTCTATCGACTAGAAGGTGAGAAAGTCTTTTGTACCGATATTTCGTCTCGGTCGAGCGGTCGCGATCGATAGGCCGATCTGATAAATCGATAGGACAAAGTGTGCTGCGGAGGACGTTTCCAGTCTCGCAAAATAGAGAGGAAAGGAGCTTCGCGCGAGTATGAATCTGGTAGATTGCTTTCGTCTCCTCCGTTCGGCGCACCTACTTCATTTCGTTTCGTATATATCGTTTCGGTCATGCTTTACTTTTTTCTTCATCTTCATCGGACCGTTTCGAGATATACTTCCCCTACATACATATACATACATATACCTACAGAACATATATATATATATATATATATATATATATATATATACATCTACAGTATAGGAACGGTAACCTCGTTGAAGTCCGCAATTTCCTCGGTTCTTTTCATTCTTCGCCGCCTTCGCCGGGCGTATCCTTTCGCGATAGCGCGCACTCGCGGTAAACTCTCCTCTCCGTCCACCCGTATAGTTATACGGGCGCGGTAAAGGCGTTGCAACTCCCGATCTGTAGGTACCTTCTGGTTTTCCCCGGTACGGGCATCAAACCAGGACTGCGAGAACGAGAAAGTGGAACGCCGAGGATCCCGGTTGAGAGGATCGCCTTCGCTTCTTTTTCAATCTAATTTCAAGACACTCTCTCCCGTCTGGCCTGTTCTCCGATATCTTTCGCCCGAAAGGACCTGAGTAACGACGACGGTCTCATTGATAAATAAAAAAAAAATGAGAAATGGTAGTTTGCAATACGAGTGCGGTAACGCGAACTTTATACCAGGTGTACGAGCCGAAGACAATTGCTGCCTGTGGTTCTTATGCAGACTGTGAAGACTTACTTCACAGTCTGCGTATGATGTGCGATACACCGCATTACTCTCAGAAAAAAATTTATTTGACGGCCACCGTTTATTTGGTTTAAGGAAAATGTTTATTTGATTTAAATAAATATTTATTTAAATTAAGTAAATTAATGTAAGAAAATGAAATAAATATTTTTAAAAATTAAACAAATATTTATTTGCATTAAATAAATATTTATTTTTATTAAATAAAGATTTATTTAAATCAAATAAATATTTTATCTAAACTAAATAAACGGTGGCCGTCAAATTTCTTTTTTCTGGGTGTAGTATCGCATAATATTTTGCTACTCCGTGCCTGCTGATTGTGACGTTGTACAGCCAGCGTGCAATAAAGTACGAGCGGCGTGCAATAATTTCCAGAAAACCGACGCAAAAGTCAATCGCACGCAGTTTTTTACAAAACTTTTTTTTTTGGGAATTTACTAAACTCATGGCTGCAAAGCGCCACTTACGCCGCTCTCGGCAGGCACGGAAAGTGGCGCTTTTCATGCATGTGTTACATAATAGCACTTTGCGATACAAGTGCGATAAAGCGAACTTTATACACACGCTTTGAAGCCAATTGCACAAGTCGGAGACGAGTGCTCCAGCGTATATAAAGTACGAGCGGCGTGCAATAATTTCCAGAAATCGCACGCAAAAGTAAATCGCACGTAAAGAAGCCGCTCTGTGCATGCGCCGGAAATTTACCAAACTCATGGCTGCAAAACGCAACTTACGCCACTCTCGACAGACCCGGAAAGTTGCGCTTTTCATGCATCGGTTACATAAATTAATAACGAACGAACCTAAAAACGAACGAAAGAAACTATCGTTTTCCCCACTTGGATTCCCAGCGTTGACGGAGTCCGTCGAGTTCTTGTGTAGCCGATTGATGCGTCGTCACGTAGGGACGATTCGGGCGAGCAACGCGTGAATCCTCCGTGCCGAAAACTCCCGTCCATCCCCGAAACGAGTCCGAGGGTGAGACGGGCGTGCGGTATAATCGAGTGGAAAAGGTTAGCGAACGACCCCGTCGAGAAATTCTATCGGGCCACGTCGGGGGCTAACGAGGCTGCCGCTCGGACGTTCGAATCGAATGGAGAAACGTGGATTCGGGGGAGGGTCGAGGCGGGAGTGATGGCGAGTTTGTGCTGAAGCTGCTTCCACAGAGGGGTGAGCCGAGGCTCTCTCGCTAACTGTTGCACGATCCCTCGAACTTTTCAGTCATAACAGAGAGAGCCTGAATGCCGGCTCGCTCCTGAATGCTGGCGCCCGACGGCGAATGATGGGGTGGAAATGTGCTGCTGCTCACGCGCCTCTCCCCTCTTTTTAACCCTCCGCCCCTATATATATATATATATATATATATATATATATATATATATATGTGTGTGTGTGTGTGTGTGTGTGTGTGTGTGTGTGTGCGCGCGTTGCTGCGTGAGGCGGCTGCCGGTCATTCCGCTGGAATGGGATGCGGGGGACGACGGATAAAAAGAAGAACAAAACTCGCGGAGCCACAGGAGAAGAAGAAAAAAAGTTGGGAGCGCGACGCCGTGGCGTGGGAGATGAAGCGGAATGGAGAGAACGAGCGTAGAGTGCGGGCGCGCAAGGGCGAAGTGAGAAAGAAAGCGCGTGTTGGAACGGGAGGAGATATAGTGTGGGAGAGTGCGAGAGATATTGGAATATAAAACAGTAGAGGGGTGAAATGGTCTTGCTAAATTATATAAGATCGGCAATTAATCGCATCTGGATGAGCACTACATTCGAATAACATCGAATGTAGGTGTGACGCGTGTAAAAAGAAAAAGTGTGTACGGAAAAATAATTTGAGGGAGAATGGAGGGGATTCTACGGTGGGAATCTTTGGTTTTCTGTCGGTGGGCCATTTTGCCCCCGAATTGTATTACTGACTTTGAAGCTCCATTTTGATTAACACTTTTAAAATCTTTGGAAGTTACGAGGTACCGAATGTTAAAAACTATATGTTTAAAATAATTTTGAATTTTTACATATTGCCCCGCTCTATACATCATATTTCAAACGTCATATTGCTTTAATCGCTCTAAATAGTCTCAAAAACGTTATATTGTGAACCGTGTTGTAAAAAAGCATTTTTTAAATAATTTTAGGACGTTCCGATTTCCGTCCTGTTATGCCCCACTGTCCCATTTTGCCCCGCTCTTCCCTATATATAATTGGCGAACTTGATAAATATAGAAAATGTTTTTCACCTATATTCAATTTCCGTGCACAGTTAAAAAGGTTTGTTCTTTTTACATCAACTTATTCTCCTCAATTCTGTATTTCTTAATTTTTCAATCGCATCATCCGGCACTAGCTACACAAAGAAAAGTAAGGGAGAGCGGGAAAAATGGAACAGTGGGGCGAAACGGAATAATGGAGCGAAACGCAATTTTCCAATAATTTTAGAATAGCGGCCGCGGTGGTAAGAGGGGCAAACGGCTATTAAATCCGGATGTATAGTTGGGACGAAAAGGGGCATCCAAAAGTTATCTAAAAATTGCGTTGTCCCCCACTGTCCCGTTTTGCCCCATTGTCCCATTTTGCCCCGCTCTCCCCTACACACGAAAATAGTTAGACACCAGGAATAAAATAACAGCTTGGTAAACTCAAAAATTAAGAAACTCGATTGTCACTTATCTAACAACATTATTTTTACGAAAGTTCGTATTCCGATTTTACAAAATTATTTTTCTACCGTGTGGGGTTTCGTAATTAGACCGTCTTAATTTTAATTTCCGGCGACATTGTGTTTGCAGTTAGATCCGCGTTACTCTGAAAGGGCGAAGGTACCGCGGGTGGCGAGGTCGAACTTCCGAAGCGGAAGTGCTCGAAGCGCGTCGGAGAATAGACAGCCGCGAACCCGGTCGGACGTTTGTTCGAGGGAAGTTGAGAGATCTGTGCGGACGGTGGATGTGGGCTGAAACGCGGAGAACGGCGAGACATTACGATGAGCAGTCGAGCGGCCGCGCGCGCTGTATCCGGCGAACCGGAAGGGATATGAATCCCGGGGAATAAAACTAGATTGCCGTGTGCTGGCACCGCGGCTCCACGCGCGCCCTCGCTCACCGGGAAAACTCCACCACGACGAACTCTCCGCGCCACTTTTCTCGCGCTTCCAACGCTTTTTACGATCACGGCGCCGTTACGGCACGGCGTCTGCTGATCTCCGCCCGATCCTCCCGTTCCTCTGTTTTTCTTCTGTCTTATTCATTCACATAAACTATATACGGCACTCGTGCCCAACGAAGACTTTGAGCTTGACCTGACGGTCCGACTTTTCTGGAGCTTAGAACTATACATTTTTATTCGTTTAAGCCTTTAAACAGCTTTCTTTTATTATAATGAAAAAAAAACAGACTTTTTTTGTGGATTGGGAATTTTTGAAAAATGAACGTACTTTGAATTTTGATATTGACATTTTTATAATGGGGAGACGAAGTTGGGCTAAAAGTGATCTTTCTTTGGGAGGAATTTAGAATGGAATTTTTTTATTTGAAGGTGGGCAAGATATTTTTAAAATTGTGTTTCATATAAAATGACACTAATTTCAATTTTTACAGCAAAATTTAAAAAATTTACTGTGAGATTATATTAAAAGAAACCTTCTTTGGGAAAAACTTAGAATATCATTTTTTCATCTAAAAGTGAACAACATATCTAAAAAAAATACTATCTCATATAAAATAAATAAGACTGTGCTTAATTATTTTAATCCCTCAGCAGGCTCAAATCCTTGTCTCTCCACCAACATTGCATAATTTGGTACTCAGAAAATATCCCTCTCTGGTTACAATAATAAAACGTCATATCGCGTCATGTCCCTTCACTCCCACCTTCATTTAAGTTCATGCAAAAACTTGCCCGACACTCCGAACATTTTATTTAATAATTGTTATCGATTTATTCAGAACTATCGGGGGAATTTAATCGGAGGTCTCTCGATGATTAATTCAATTCGAAGTTTCGGAGACATTTTTGTCAGTTGCTATGATTATTTTATCTTCCAACCCGTCAAACCTGACGGGATGCACGGATGAAGAAAGACGAGCTTTACAGTTTCCCCGGACGATAAGATTTGGATGGATAAAACATACCGTCGGATGGGCGGAACAATATTAGGAAGTAATTAAAGAGCGAAACTGACGAAACTGACTTACGGAGGCGAACGTCTGCCGGGAGACGAACGCCGGCTCGTCGGAGGACGAACGAATAAGGAACTTAATTTCGTAAGGATCTTCTCCACGACCGATGGAGACTGGAGGAAGATCGATTTCGGGATAAGCGAGAAAAGCAGAAGGGGCGAGGGTTGCACGGCACAGCGGCAGGTGCGATATAGCGACACCGCATTGCACTCGGGCAACGTTACAGCCGCCTTAAGGGGAAGGATAGTTGCAATTTTCAAATTAATTTTTTGATGAATTTGTTAATAACATTTTGCAATTATTATTATGCAAAATTAATATTCTCAGTACCTTTAGTATACATGATTTTTTTCAGATT
>JAPYZD010003683.1:0-12555 GCA_030522725.1 Ichneumoninae sp. B BG-2022a
GTATGAAATGGACGTGCAAAATTCAAACCGCTATAACTCGCGAACGCCTTGACCGATCAAGCTGAAATTTGGCACACATCATGTATGATCAGTAGTCAAGGTTTGGTCAAAATTTCATCCAAAAATGTTCAGTTGTTTTTTTTGTACGCCATTTTTAATTTCTTGAAAAATGTCGGTTCGCGCTCTAGCGCTCGCATTTTTTTACCTATCCGGCTTAAAAACGCGTACACAGATGGAATATTGAATTTTTCGAATGTCATGATTTTTTTTTTTTTTTTTTGAGACGCATTTTTCCGTATCAAATATTCATCTACGAATGAAATAACGGATCAGCGTCGACAAATACATTAAGTATAGTCTCGGAGCGACGTCCAACGGAAAAAGTTTATCGAGAATTTCGATAGACAAAATTGAAAAATGAGTAATTTTGCATATTTTTAAACAGCGATTTCCTTGCTTTCCCATAGTATCGCGGAAATACCCAGGTGCCTATCATATTTTACAGCAAGAAATATACAAGATGATGGATATGACGGAGTTGAAAGAATTAGATACAGCGGTGTCATTTGGATTTCTGGAATAAAAATCGAAAGGGTAAACCAAAAATTCAGGAGCGCATACTTCCATGTATTTTTTCGCGCCAAGCGCAGATTCGACAAAGTGAAACGTGACGATGTTATATTTTTTTACGCACTGAACCTGAATCGGTCAGCCGTTTTTTTTACATTAGCGAGGTAAACGGTTGCAGTAGTAGTAAAACGAAAAGTGTTTATACAAGGAAAACGTGAATACGATTACGTATATCCCACAACTGCAACTGATCCGTTGGATGTCGAGTGACCGAGCCTTGTCGGTAATAAAGATTGTAATGTTTATTTTTTCGAAAGGGTGCTAAAACTGCAGCTCCTAATCGGAAATAGGATCCCACTGGGGCCAGCAGTTCCACACTAGGATTCTATTTCCTTTGAATGCTAAATATTGAGCACCATTGAATAAATGCATTATAGTTTTGATTTCCATCCGCAGCAGTTCACATACTCTTAATGGTGAGAGGGAATGCAATACCCACTAAATTTTAATTTTCAGGAGTTTTTGCATCAATGGCCATCTCTTTGGATATTTTATATTATAATCATTAGAATTTTTTACTGCACACTCGCTTATTATGATGATGAAAAAGGTTTATTTATTCGGCTTATTTAGTGAGCGCTAAAGGGTTAATGATGAAGTATAAGACGTAAAGCGAAAGTATGTTAAATAAGTTGAAAGAAAGATTTATTCATCGTCTTGTACAACAGTAGTCTTCTCAGATACGTAAAGTCCATCCAAGAACTTTCTGATGTCCTTGTTCTTGACGGTTGTTGATTGCTGGATGAGGGCAGCTTTGACAGAAATAATATGACAAATTGAAATCAAATATTCCAAACAATCGTCAGAACAGACGATAAATGGCGCCAGGTATGGCGCAAATTTCATATGTTGACTTTACCTGATCTGGATACGTCTTCCAATGAGTTTCCTTCCAGGATCAATTCGTCCTTCTGCTTCACCGAATTAGCAACGGTAACGCCCGGCGCCATTTTAACGCGGCGAATGAACTTCTCACCCAAGAAGTTTCGAATCTCGATTACCGTGTTGTTCTCCGTGGTCACGCAGTTTATGGGGAAATGAGCGTACACGGCGCGCATCTTGTAGAGGTAGCCCTTCGTGACACCCTTCAGCATGTTCTCAATGTGCGAGCAAACGGTGCGAACTGCCGCGAGCTCCTTTTTCGTTCCAAACCATTTTTCAACTTTCAGCGTTCTGGCATTGACCATCTATAATAAATACAAAAAAAAAAATAGATGATAAATAATTGTACTCAAAATCATGATGAGCTGCTGCATAATGCAAACAAATTTTCAGCATAGGATTTATCATTTATAATTAAATGAAGGGGAATCCACAAAATCATCATGAGTAAGCATATATACGTGTTGGTTACTTCTAATAGCTAATTCGTACAATCAACTAATAGTTTTTGCGACGTACAACAAAAGGACATTTTTTAAACATCCTTGGAACAGACAATTTTCTTTTTCTTGGTACTATTTATGAACATCGGAGTCATACAAATAAGACTGAAACTTGTCAAACTCATAAGACAGATTTTTTATACTTTTTTTTTTTCAGCTATTTATGAATATCGGCATCATACAGACGCGTGTCCGAACGATCATAATACATACACGAATGTCAAGGGCAAGATGCTTGAAGGATCGTCTCAAGATTCCACGGGGTCCCTTGACTGTTATGGTGCGGGATTTGACTGATACAGTCAATCCCTCCGGGATCTTTACAGTCTGGTTCGTAACGATCTGCTTCATCCTGCAGCTGAAAAAAAAGAGCACTTTAGGATACACAGTAAGATCGGAAAAAAAACACAGTGATATATCGAGGATACGTGAGATTCGATTTGGAGCTTCACAACACAGGTGTACTCTTCGCCATATCAGTGCCGCAGCATGTAATTAATCATCAAACAAAATACTTCGTCGAGAACGTATGCACGAATTAGTTAGAGGATCGCAGGGCTTTGAGAAGACGTAAAATACGCATTCGACCACAACTATTCAAGGAACTCGAGGCTCAATCCATATGACAGGTACGACGGAGGCGGAGCTAGGTTATGCTATCTTTGTTCAGGCAAAAATGTCGTTAAGATGAAAAATATTGTTTTGATAATGATAAACGATCCCTCGCGAATATTTTTATCACAATCGGACACTTTTGTAATTCACGATTTATACGGATCGCATGGAATACCGATACACGCTGAAAATCTTTACCTTTCGCACGCTACAGTACAACCGGAAAAGGGGGATCAGACGAAAGAAACCATGTCGCTAAGTTCGAGGAACAGGGCGGCCATCTTGAAGAGAAAAATATCGTATTCCCTAGTTCCCTAGAAATCTGAATTTGCATCAGGCTGGCTATGATTTTGTGTACGAAATTTGAAACACGCTGATGACACCGTAATGCGTTTCAACCCTAGTAGCAATTTTTCGTAACATCGGAAAAATTGCTACTTGAGAATGTTACCTGCAAAAGATGCTCGCAGGTTGACACTGTAAATCATTATTTTTTTTATACTCAGCTACATGAGCTGATTGTGGGCGCCTTTCTCTGTTACTTGGAAATTGCGAGCAGCTTGAAGGCTGTAGGGAACAGCATTCTATGGAAAGAAGAATAAGAGAGCGAGTCAAAGCAAAGCTGAAGACATGCATGTTTTGTTTATAGACCGAATATGGTCTAAGGATGAGACATAGCATGTACATTTATCAATGAACTACTAGTAAATAAAGATGGTAGGGTATCATTAGCTAAACTTATTCCAGCCAAAAAGTAACTAGATCGGAGAAACAGCATATGTATGAATCTTATATACCATAGAAGATGGCGCTTCAACGCTACTTTGGACAAAATGCCACTTCCGGTTTGGAAATCTTATTTTTCGACCGGAAATGACTCCATATTGGAAATACGTCACTTCCGGTCGAAAAATGAGATTTCCAAACCGGGGTGGCGTATTTTCGGTATGATGTTAAAATCAGAAGTGACGCCACAACAAAAATTTGAAATGTTTCTGCGTGACGTCACTGCCAGTTTAAGAGTGAGTAACAGAAACGTATGAATGAAGGAACAGAGGGTACACGACTTAGAAACTATTACAATTTCGAATTATCATCCTCTTAATTGCTTAAAAATAGTTATAAATTGAAATAGAAAGCTCGATATTACGTATGAATTGTTGATCACGAAATTACGACGTCATTCGAAAAGCAGTCTGCCAACGTCTCACGAAATGCTTCAGTTCCGGTCTGGGGATAAACTCTAAACACACACACACTGTCATCACTCTCATGTGTATAGTTTCACACGTAAGGTCAGTTTATTGCTTTTGATCGGTTTGGGATGCGACTATCCTTCAAAAAGTCGACGAACGTTAATTTTGAACTCTGCGGCATCGAAATTTGTTCATCACCGAAGTGGTTTAGAAAGAAGCTCGGCTGGTATCTGCCCGTTTACGACGAGTAAGTACAACGAACTCTTGTACTTGTATTCGAAACTATATTTTTTGCCATTATCTACTACAAACAAAATGACGCACGGAGGTATGACCGAAGCGGTCGCGAACAATGGATGAAGTATTTTGTATTCACACTTTATTATTAAATTTAATATATTTTGCTGCTGAGCTCCACAATCCCGACACTCGCAAAAGCACCCAATTCACTTCGAGCGGAGAGCTTCCGACTTATTTTTTTTTAACAATCCTCACGTTACAGTCAATCGCTTTACTTATTTATCCACACTGTATCTAACGTCTTTCTTGTCTGATCAACAAATTGAGAGTTATTAATAGCCAAGTTAGCCAACTAGTTTAACGACGAAGAAAGTAAAAATAAAAAAGCAAACCGCATTGTGAGAGGATCATTTGATTAACAGTACCAATGAAATCCGTCGAGATGTTCATCATATCGTTCATTAACGTTAGTGGTAAATATTTCTTTTGTTCAGCTGGTCTGATATGTCAAATCCGGCGGATCGTCTAAATTATCTGCAAGACAGCAGCAGCGACACAGAGACTGACGGTAAAGAGACGGATGGACAAGGACGACCCAGATTTTACAAGAACAGATTTAGGTGAGGAAAAGTTTGCACATTCGAGAGAGAAAGAGAGAGAGAGAGAGAAAAAAAAAGAAAGAAAAAGAAAAAAAAACAAACTAACGAAACAAAAAAAAAACACAAACTCTGGTACGTATATCCCAAATTATTTTCGAGCCGTGGCCTAGATTTGCTATTACTACCTATTCTATAATATTGCGCTACTGTCCATACTATACAAACGTATATTAATTATTCACCTCGAAATCCTAGCACCAAGAGTTTTAGTATATATTATACATTTATTGTTCAGTGAAAAATATTTCACTTTCATCGTTAGACATACAGACATGCATTTTGATAAGTATATTTCATCTATAGGTTGGCAGCATGCTCCTAAGCTCGTCGACCGACGAATTTCACTGCTTGTACATTTATTTTACTTTACTTATCTATTTTTTTTTACTCAGGGACTTTTATCGATAGCTAGACCCTTCTTTGTATCTTGAGACCAATGCGACGTGTTATCTGCAGCGCGAGTCACCAGTGACTCGTATGATGAAAATTTTTACAAATATCGCATGCATTTTTTTTTCGACTGGAAGACGTATCGATACTGAGACAAATTTTTTATTGGCCGGTATATTTTCAAAGACCAAACGATTTGACGATAAATTGAATTGGCTTTGGAGTAACAGTACCGTGTAAATGATTTTGAACGAAATGGTAGACACCGTACAGGCATAGAGTAGGCATTTTATTATTATTTTTATACCGATCACTGTCACATCTCGTTGAAGTGTGCAATCTCTAAAAGGCTACAAAATGAAGTAGAGATGTCCGGTAAAAGTTGCATTCGACACAGACAAAATTGTTAAAAAAAAATATACGTCTATAAATATTTTTTTTTCATCTAGGATATGAGTAGAGTTGAATTAAATAATGCTTGAAAGGAGGTAGCCAGATTAGTAAGGACATGTGGTTGTTTTGCATGTAGTTGTGGTGGCTCGTCCAAACCAAAATCTTGTCTGGTACAGAAGGATGGAAGCAACGAACAACATTACCATACATTCGATACGAAAAGGCAAAGCGCAAATCTAGCACATCGGAACAGGTAATGAAAATGGAAGATGTGACGCCGCGTGCAATAAAGTTTAGGGACAGGAGCCAGAGTTCAATTTAATAATTTTTCATAAATTTTTTCCATACAAAAATGCTCTGACACTCATTTTGCATATAATTATATATACACGTATATAGATATGTATATGTATATATATATATATAAAACAGTATTTTTTACGGCGGAATTACATTTCATTCGCGTTGCCTCGAACGAGATTAAGATCGTAAGGTAGGTTTTTTCTCAGAAAAACAAATCGTTTCGCCTAATACTGCGCTTTGTATGTCCGCTGCGCATATCAACCCTGCATTGCAGTTTAAAAAAATGTCCAAACACTCTTCAGCTGTTATAGCCGAGACACTTTCGACAAAAATCGCGAGCTGCAGGGTGCTTTGGATAAGAATGCAATGTAATTTATGTTTAGACTACGTTCGGGAATAACGATGGGAAAGAATCAACAAAATCCGAGCCGCGATGGTCTTGCGTCCGCGAGTTCGACCGTAGGAATGAGCAATCCACAGGGCAGCGACGACAGAATTACACTCATCGTTGATAACACGAGGTGAGAATTTATCAGTGACTTTTTCGTCTGTTTTTTTTTTAATTTTTTGTATATACGAATCCTACGTAAAAATATATAACAACAGTAGTTGTAAATAAGATGCTGTATTGTTCCTAGGTTTATTCTGGATCCTGCTCTCTTCACCGCTCACCCGAACACAATGCTCGGCCGAATGTTTAGTTCCGGGATCGAATTTGCCCAGCCAAACGAGCGTGGCGAGTACGAGGTCGCCGACGGCATATCGGCGATGGTATTCCGCGCTATTCTCGAGTATTACAAAGGCGGTGTGATCCGCTGTCCTCCCACTGTAACCGTTCAAGAATTGCGCGAAGCTTGCGACTATCTTCTCGTTCCCTTCGACGCCAGTACCGTCAAATGCCAAAATCTGAGTGAGTATTGGTCGCTCATCCGAACTACGTTTTACCGCATCTCGCGAGCTCTGGAAACTAGTAGATATTATTGCAGGAGGATTGTTACACGAGTTGTCCAACGAAGGAGCCCGCTGCCAATTCGAGGTTTTTCTCGAAGATCTCATTCTTCCGTTGATGGTCAACAGCGCGCGAAGGGGAGATCGCGAATGTCACATAGTCGTCCTACTCGAAGACGACGCGGTCGATTGGGACGAGGAGTATCCGCCGCAAATGGGCGAGGAATATTCACAGAGTAAGTGTATTTTAGATTTGTTTTGCATTCGATAAGCACCAATTTGTCGATTATACGATGATGATACTTTCGGAAATAAAGATACACAAATAAATAAATTCTCTCGAAATAACTTCCAAGCTTTGCGGCTTGAATTACAGTTTCAACGATCGATCCAGCGTATGTTTGCCCTTTGAGAATTACGCTCCCACATCCACGATATAAATAAATAATTTCAGTGACGTTCTCGTTGTTTCCTATCTTTCATGTGCAGCGGTCAACAGTACGGCGATGTATCGATTCTTCAAGTACATAGAGAATCGCGACGTAGCGAAACAAGTGATGAAGGAGCGAGGTTTGAAGAAGATCCGACTTGGTATAGAGGGCTATCCGACATACAAAGAAAAGGTCAAGAAACGCGCCGGGGGACGTGCCGAAGTTATATACAACTACGTTCAAAGACCGTTCATACACATGTCGTGGGAGAAGGAGGAAGCCAAGAGTCGTCACGTCGACTTTCAGTGCGTAAAGTCCAAGTCTGTTACGAATTTGGCCGAAGCAACTGCCGACCCGGCCCTCGATGCCGGTGGAAATCCAATAAACGCGATAGCTCTTCTACAAGGAACCGAACCAGTACCGACACCGGAACCGATGCTTCCCGTCGGGGCGGATCACGAGGCCGAAGGTGCCGTTCTCTTTCCCGATCCGGATCTCCGTCGATTGCTGCCCGACGAGATAATATGAATTCGCTTGAAATTCTGGCGGATCGCGATAATTATTTATCTAATTATCGTTATTGTCGTTATGAAAATTCATCAAAATCGATTATAGTCATCTATCACGTTCCCGGCAAGACTTTCATCGACGCATTGCCGTAACTTTATCCGACGGTGATGCGAAACGTCAAGCTCGACACGATATTAAATTGTCAAATACTAGCCCAATGTGATAGCCAGCGTAAGTGGGTAAAATTGCCTTAGATTATATCTTACGATTAACTACCGAGTGAACCAGGACGCGAGACGCGAACGAATGCGGTGTCGAGCGTCGAGCGTCTTCGAGAGAGAAAGATTGAGAGACAGTTGCGAACCACGGTGCATCGATACGCTTTTGTACATAAATTCGATGTTTTATGTGACGACATATCGCTGCAATTTGTCCTCCGTCGTGTAATTTATAGAGGAGGGGCGGCTTTTCTTTTTCATTTTATACAATTAATAAAGTTGGGTACTACTTCGCTTTTAAATGAATTTTTCGCCGTAATTTCGCAGATATAATCCTCAAAGGGATTCCTAAAAAGCCAATTGCCTGCTCATCAATTAGTTTTGGTCATAAACAAGTTACTATACATTACATAAATAGTTCAATAATTTTTTTTTATTTGATATATATATATATACATATTTTTTTAATTCTGATAGAAAAAAAAATTGATCGCGTACATAAACAGTCGCTGTGTCGCTTGCTTTTGGAATTGCCCTCTCAGTTGCTTCATTACAGAAACAGAGTGACAACTTTTATCTACTTCAAGCGAGTACCTCATTACGCTACCTTCGTCTCCTTCTACTTTACGCTACTTTTAATTAAACTCTCTCGTGTCCCGCGAGACCATCGATTTTTCTAGAGTTCCAGCAGATAAACTCTCTCTCGCGGCTCTTTTGCGACTGCGGCTGGTAACGAAGTCTCAACGGCCGATAAGTCGTGATGGAACGTCTAATCTTCCATCCTTTTGCGCGAGATTTTTCCTCAACGTCGGTGAAGACGTCGAGGATTCTCGGGATGCGTGGGCGGTGGGTGTATAGTTCGAGGCGGCACATGCGTAACGGGCCGGCTACTCGGGCGATATACCCGCCTTGGCGAAAACGCAGGCGCCGGATAGATCAATAAATACCCGAAGACGAGGGCGAGAGGCCAGTACCATACGGATTCGCGTGGAGTGAGCGAGTATTTTGTCGGACAAAGTACCCACGGGCTACACAGTGGTGAGGCTGCCGAGCAGCTCGTCCAGCATGCAGCCGCCCCCGAGAAAAGTAAGCTTCATTCAAAGCGATTTTTATTTTAATTTTTTTATTGAAGAACATTTTTTTTTAATCGATCGAAAAGTAATCTCAGTGACCCTGCTCGTTACAACTTCAAATCTACTGTAGTAAAGTCCTTTTCGAGTTGTACGTTTGTCTAATATTAATATCATCCTGTTATTGTCAGCAAAAAATTTCGTTTTATCGGATTTCGAAAATCGATTGTTTTTTTTTATGAATTTTAATGATGGCTTGACTGTAAAAGATTCGAAAAAGCTTGAACGACCTTTATCCGCGTGCTATATAGTATACACGGTTGCACCAGGAATCCCCGAGCGGGCTCGAGGAAATCGATGCCTGGTTCGGCGCCCGCCGACGATCGAATCGGTGACAAAACTTGACCTGAAAATGCATGTCAGGGGGCAAAGGCCCTGGCGCATTGTATTCTATATATTGAATCTAGCTCTCGGGAAATACTATAATACGGGAGAAACTTTGTGCTATTGTAGAGTCAAGCTCAATGAAGCTTCTCGTTTAATTTTGACCTCGACTGAGAATCATTGACACCCACCGGGGTGCGCCGATGCGCTCCGTTGCCCCGTAATTAAATCGTTAACGATAATCGATTCGACGAGTAACTTTAAAGGGCGATGGGGGAAACATTATAATTTTTTCATTCATTATAATCGATCGAAAAAGATCGTGAGATTTATTTTGAAATTTAATCTATTTCGTAGGGAAATTACGCGAAATTCCTTAAAAATGTTCACACGGAACAGGCGGCTAAATTACAAGCGAAAAACCAGCACGAGTGCGACCTTCTCGAAGACATCCGGTAAGCTCTTCGAATATTCAAGTCAGCTAAGACAGTCTAAGCCTCTTTACGGTATTGCAGTAAAAGTAGTAGTAGCAGTAGTAGTAGAAGTATTATATGGTATAAGCCGAGCTGACTCTGCGGGCAAAGATCTTTAAAAGTCTTCGAGGTCACGCCTTCCGTTCATTTAAAAGAAGCAAGCTGTTGCCGATTTAATGTAACGTCGAAAATTGGCTATACCGGAAGTGTCGAAGAACCGGACGGCCCCCAAGCTCCGAGGGGGTGGCCGGCATATTCAGATCTCTTCGATGTAATATCTGTAATTTTAAGAGTGCACGATAGGAATGGAAAATCTCGATGTTAGTTCTAAGTTTAGTTTTTATATGTATGTATGTATATATAGTTAGCGAAAGTTCCGAGCAATTCGTGAATCGAAGAACTGGGCTCTCGGTGTAACGTGCAGTGCGCAATACGGGTCCGAGGGAATCAATGTCATCGACGCCATTTTCAAAGCTCCGAAACGGGCTTGCACTTTCGCGTACCTCACTCCTTCCACATTGTTAAATTAATTGTAAATTAGTTTTACCTCATCCGTCGTACCTGTAGTTTCACCTCATGTTATTGCGAATCGTCGTTCGAACTTATAAGTGTTTTGTAGGAACTTTGTCAGATATTCGTGTCCCATTTACGGATGTATATAGTATACGTATATATATGCAGTACTTTTACCGATAAGCGAATTCGTGCATAGGCCAGATCGGTTTCGAAATAAGCCAATGAATTTTTCTTAATCCACTGTTGCAGCAACTTTACGATAAAAAAATCGGCCATCGAAAAGTCCTACTCTGAGGTAATTCTTCTATCGTTTGTAGCTTCACATTACGCGCGAAGACATAGATGTGAGATAACAATCGTCGTCTTCGTTGCAGGCATTGCTCAAAATATCGTCGGCGTACCTAAACAAAAAAATTCCGAATATACCGGATCTAAAAGTCGATGGCTCGGACGAAAGATGGTAAACAACGTTTCGCTATCTTTATGTAATTTTCTAAGTCCCGAAGATAAAAAAAATCTTACATATCTCTCTTCTGGTTAAAGGAACGTGTGGAACGTGTGGCGAACCGTTCTGGAGGAGAACGAGAAACTGGCGAGGGCTCGGCTGGCAGCGGTGGAGGTATTTCAACAACAAATTGCGGACGAGGCCAAAGTATTGAAGATGCACAAAGTGCAAGTAGCAAAAAAGGTAAAAATTCTGATTTCGGTTGGGTGGGGTAATTTTCTTTTAATCGAATTTCAATATAAAATAATACTGCTCGTAGGCGATCGACCAATTGATGATAGTACAAAAGGAGCTGCAAACATGCGTACAAGAAGTAGACAAGACAAAGAAGTTGTACTTTGACGAAGAGCACAGTGCGCACGACGTGCGCGATAAGGCGAAAGACATTGAAGAGAAGTACGTACGCGAGGAGCCATTATTAGTTTATAGAATCGCGATCTTATCGCCTTCACTGTTTTGCATTAACAGCCTGTACTGTAATATATGTGTTGTATTCGTAGATTGAAGAAGAAGAAAGGCTCGTTCTTTCAATCGATAACGTCTCTACAGAAGAACAGTGCTAAGGTGATGTAACATTAGTATTTCTCGTTTACCTGATTTTTAACAATGTTATGTCTCGCTCAATGCTCTATAAATATATGATATCTCGTGAGCAGGTGAGCTCAAAACGGGACGCTCTTGAAGAAAAATCAACGGGTGCACGAAACGATTATTTGCTCAGCCTCGCCGCTGCCAATGCCCATCAAAACAGATATTACGCAATAGATCTGCAAAATACCATGCAGGTACGTTTACAAAAATGGATTTAAAGAAGCTAAATTATTATTTTTTAAATAAAATTCGATGTAATGATCGGTGGATTTTTTGTATTATTTTTCAGTATTTAGAACACGGTGTATATGAAAAAGTAACAGAATATTTGACGCTTATGGGCCGCACAGAGCTACTCACTTGCATCGCGACGCAAAACAGCTTTGGTAAAATACGTGATCAGGCCCAGCAGCTAACGAGAGAATACAATATACAATGCTGCTGTCTTTACTATCCGGTATTAAAGCTTCACATACAGTATGAATTTGAGCCGTGCGACAGTGATCCGGTCGATAGGTGAGTAATTTTACCCTTTCGACGCAAAATTATTAATAAACAATAGCACATTTTTTTACACCCGGCCGTGCAAGGAATACTAAACCGCCGACATGGAGCTAAATTTCATTGACGGTAAAGGAAATATTTGTAAAATAATGTGTTTTTCAATATTTAGAGTAACTGCCGATCACTCGGCCGCAACGACACTAGGAAAGGAAGCTCGACGATGGTCGACGAAAATCGCTCGTGAGGTCAACAGCATAAGGGAGAGCACCCGAAAGTGTCAAGCTCTTCAGCAAATCAGAGATTCAGGACATAAGGTTCGTCTTCGGTTTGTAGGGCATTTTTTTTCTGCCTCGTCAAAGACACTTCGAGCTTCATTTAAAAAATTTTCCAACCGCATTTCGGTCTGAAACGATAAAATACAACTATTTTATTTTTTAGACCGACCCGAATGATCCGAACGGCCCCGACTTGGATACAAAGATCGACGAATTAAAGCAGATTATACGACGAGCTGAGACTGCGAAAATGGTTGCCGAAGCGCGGATCGAATGTCTCCGATTGGGCGGAGGTTTGTCTTCGATATTTGTGTATATA
>JAPYZD010003684.1:0-22272 GCA_030522725.1 Ichneumoninae sp. B BG-2022a
TTACGATTTTAAACAAATTTTAACATAAAGGAAACGAATAACATTTTGGGATCATTATTATGGACGAACAATCTTATCAGCATCTTCCATATGCTTGATGTTTTTTCAGATTTTTTTCGATCGAGAAGTGTTTGTAATTCTCTTTTATTCCTCTCAAACTTAGGCGGCGTCAGTCATTGCGCTAGTACTACCTTAGAGCTTACAATATTGTCATGTCGTTACCATTGAAGTAGAAAACAATGTCTTGATCATAGTGTCGTCAACTAAAAATGTATTTCTTGGTTTGAAGTAATGAAAAGGAAATGAATCTTTTCGGTCGGGACTTGGATTCCATATGAGATATATGTCTTTGCCCGATGGGAACCGCAGCAATAAATCCTGTACTTGCAAGCAACCAATCAAGCTCTTGCAGACACACGATACATTTTAGTTTTACCGGGTGAGAAGAAAATCTACTTGTCCGCCCAAAAGATTTATGCGAATCTTAATCGAGATCGATATCCTATAAATTATTATACGCATTATATGAAAAATACTGAATGGGTAATGAGGATTTTAACACTTTGATTTTTAAAAAGAAATCAAAGATTAAATAAATCTTGAGATCATTTTTACACATCCTAAATAATTTGTTGGCTCATATTAGAACGATATATTTTTGTTATAGGCGTAAAAATTTTAGGTTATAGACATCATGGAAAACGAAATTTTACACGTCCGGCACATTTTGCGTCATAAACAGAGAAAAATTGTCATTTACGAATTGAGATTATTGAGTTGCTAATCTATTAGATATTTATGGTACATTTTTCACGATACTTTCACATTATTTCACGCGATTTTACTTCTGCTAATTACTATTTTTTTTGTCACAATTCTTCACAAAATTCGCCCATTTTTGTTTTTGGTTCATATATTTTAACTTCCTTTGATCGATAATTACATTTCCCGTTATTCAATTGAAAAAGTGCGTTTTTGTTGCTACTGGCGTAACCGCAAATCGTGACTTCCTTATCACATTTGTTTTGGTATGATGTTGTTGGCGTAAAATAACCGACATAATATTACGATGCAATAACGAAGTTTACTGCGAGGTAAATCACCTTGCTGGCAATGTCAATCAATCACCTTGGGTGATTGTTTGACCGATTGCCAGCTTAACAATAGTTCGAGACGTTTCTCAATCAATTTGTCTCGAATCGTGAATGTAAAATATTTCGTTGCATTTTCACTCGCTTGTATCGAGCTCATCAGCTCGATACAATAGAAAACGGAGCTGGGGAAGGTAAAATTGTTCAAATGAAAAGTACTCAGTATCACAAGTACTTGAAGTGTCAAGTACTTGTTGTGCTTGAAGTATAAAGCACTTTCTGCATTTGAAGTATAAAGTACTTCTTGTACTTGAACTGTAAAGTACTTTTTGTGCTTGAAGTGTCAACTACTTCTTGTACTTGAAATTTTTCTCAAGCACTTTTCGCAACTAGATTCGTAGCGCTAATCGTTTTAAAAAAGTGCAAAGTGCACAAAAATTTGTATATGAATTCCTCATTTATTACAATTTTGCGCATAGTTTTCTCTGTAAGAAACTTCACTGATTGATTCTGGCTTCCTCATGGAGGAAGCTGTACGCAAAATTGTAATAAATGAGAAAGCCATGTGCAAATTACTTTGGAGCTTTTTCGTATCGTAAAAATATTTCTACATTTCCCACAAAATGTATTGTAGAAGATCGCTAACAGAAACTTTCATAATTCGTCATGTTGATGCTATTTAAAATCTTTTCTTCACTGTTGATCAGAGCAGGGCAAAATACTCGAAAGTACTTAAAATATAAAATACAAAATACTGTATGTATTTAAAATACAAAATACTTTTTGTATTTTAAATACATTTATAAGTACTTTTTTAAATACTTCGTGAAAATCAATACGGGTGGATGGACAGACAGGACGGACAGGGCGGATGGGACAGGGTGGGACAGGGTGGGACAGGGTGGCACCGGGATGGATTTTGGACGGCTAAGTCGGCTTGGTCGGCCAGATGGATGTTCCCATTCGCCGCCTTAAGTAACATAGTCGGCTTGGCCGGCCACACCGTATAGGGGAGACCGGGGCAAAATTCAATTTTCCAATCATCTTTGGATGCCACATTTTGTCCCAACGATACATCCGGATTTTCAACCCCGTTTTACCTTACGTACCACCATCACTACCATCCAAAAGTTATTGGAAAATTGCGTTTTCTCTCATTATCCCGTTTTGCCCGGCTGTGTCATTTTGCCCCGCTCTCCCCTAGTCCTACTCTATATTCGAAACTTTTTCTCACAACCTTAATATGGAGAAAACCAAAAGTATTTTGTATTTTGTTCTTAAAGGCCCGAAAAGTACTTAAAATACTAAAATAAGTATTTGAGTACTTGAAATATGTACTTGAAGTACTTAAAATACATCAAGTATTCAAAATACTGCCCAGTTCTGCTGTTGATTACAAAACCGTAACTCATCTCACTCTTGATGTTCGATTGATTGCGTGATGTTTGATTCAGAAAGTCGTGTCAGGCGTAAAATAAAATTTTTTCGGAATATGAAAAAATGTCATAGTCTCAAAAAAATGTAAACGGTTAGATTCATTTTCTCAAAATAAAAGACGAAACATTATTCAGAGTTTTGTAGTCTATTCGCTTGCCAAATTCGCGCTCGATAACTCAATTTTTATTCGAGTTAGACCGTATTTGGTAATTTAAAAAAAAATTGCAATTCCATGAAATCTAACCGCTTAGATAGATTTAAAATTGAAAATTAAATTAGATTAAAATTGAAATTTTCATAGCGCTTCAACATAAAGTTGAAAATTCAAATTTTAATATCGCTTCCTCATAAAGTTGAAAATTCAAATTTTAATATCGTTTCCTCATAAAGTTGAAAATAGCAATTTTCATATTGCTCATAAAAGTTGCAAATTGAAATTATTATATAGCTTTCTCATAACAGTTAGAAATTGAAATTTTCATATCGCATTCTCATAATGTTCCTTTATTCGCGAAGCTTCCTCTATGAGGAAGTTAAAAATTATAGACAACGCTTCCTCATAGAAGAAGTTTCGCGAATAAATGAACATTATGAGAATGGGGTATGAACATTTCATAATACTTATTGCAAAGTTTAGACAGTAATGCTAACGTGTACTCAAAAAGTACTTGGTACTTGAAATCGTATAACAGTGAAAATTACCCGTGTACTTCAAGTACATGCTTGAAGTACCAAACAAGTACCCAGTACTTCGTGTATAGCACAGCTCTGCCCTCATGAAAATGGAACCATTACTCATCAAATAGTTACCATTGACTTTGAATGGTGTACTGAATGGTGCATACGTGGTAACCATTCGCCCTGAATGGTACGAGTGGTGAACCAATGGCACTTTTAATAGTTACTATTTGTCCTTTGACCATTGGCGAATGGTAACCTCTCGAAACATTACCATTAATCAATCGTAAGTATTGAGAAACTATGTATTAAGCAATTGTAATCGTTTAAGTATTACAATCGATCAATTTTTACTGTTTACAACACTACAATTGATGAATGGTAACTGTTAGAGAATTACCATTGACTGGTTGTCACTATTCGGGACACAATGATTGATCAATATTTGCGATTTCAGTCTTTACATTTGAACACTTAACTTGTACTAAACGGAATAATTTCTATCTATGTCCCCCAACTTTTAGGTCCGAAGTTTTGGTATTATTTTCTAGGGGCTCTATAGGGGTTCTATATTCCAGAGAGAAATGTACTTGGATCAACGTAAAAAATTAAACCCTCTATAAGTATTGCCTGCTTATCCGACGCGTATCGATATCCTTATGTATTTCGGGAGCACTGGTGCAGGTTGCAGTAACCATTAAATTTCATTAAACTCAAAACAGAATCTGACCTCTCTTGTGAATGTTTCTTATGAACATAATGATTTTTCACTCTACAAAGAACTCTTTAGAAATGTCTTCGATTTTCTGGTATTTCTTACGATAACAAATACCCATGAATAAAAAAATGACTATGCAATATCATATATTAGTATGATATTGCAAATCAACTTTTATATAATACATATCAGAACAATACCGGCAACACCAGTTGAAAGTGTTTCCTAACAAAATTAGATCAAAGTTTGGCTCGTAAGTAATAGTACCAAGATACTCCACTGCAAGAATACAAGCTGGATTCTTTTTTCATATTATTTGCTTTAAGATAATAACCATTGGGAAAATGAGTGGTTGTCTGAATGGTACGCCAATTTACCAATGGACATATCCAATCGTTATTCCAACGGTTTTTTCATAATGGTCAACAATGCTTCACTTTAACGAGGATGATAGTTCGTAAAGAGATCATGGTAAAATAATTGTTATTTGAGTAGTAATTAAAATTTGCGTAGTATCTTGACCGTTATCAATTCAACACAACTGCAATATTCAACTTGAAAAGTATCGAAGATAACTTGCATTGGGCCCGGTGACAGATAATCGAACATTTGAAGGTCCCAACTCCAGTACTCCTCGCCCAGAATTGTGACCAGTGAGTGAGGTTTCTACATAAGCTAACTCTCAACGGTTACTTCGGTAGTTTGACCAGTGGCGTTCACGTCTCGTTACTTTTAATATTAAGGACACTAAATCATAATTACATTATCGACAATTACAGTGAGTACATACGAGTGACTTCATAAGATATAATGGAGTCACAACTGTGACTATACTGTAACAGTAATTTTTTGGTTATGACCTACCTGGTTGTAAGCCTACCTACCGAACAAACAACCTTTCATTATAATTTTATTAGTATTACAAAGTGGTGCTCATTAAATTTTTCTACTGTCAAAGTCTTCCGCGGACAAATTTCGTCCTCAGTGGGACTTTGACTGCACCGTTTGTCGAGGACACGTTTTACTTAGATCTCCTGCTAAAGATTTGTTCAAATAAAAAAACAGCGGTGCTTGGATGGGTGACCGCTTAGCCGTGTACTAGCTGGCGCAGCGACCGTTGAGCGGGAGGCCCGTTCTACTGAAACTTTGGTGTTTCTACATTTAACCGTAGTGCAAAAATACCGGAGGATCAGTTAAATATGGCCGTCTGTACCGGCACGGGTTTTCCGTACTCTCCCTGTGCTGTTGTGAGCACGTTTGAACGACGGATGCGTGCGCAGCGCTGCTTCAGCGCAACTAATAATCGCGGATATCGTCTTTTCCTTCATATTCCTCATTCTTCGGCCGAGACGGCATCGAGAAACATGTGACGTCTACTATTTCCTTTTATCTAATAAAGTAATCTCGATTTAGGAAACGCGTGTTGAATTATTGACCATCCAGACATTACATTCCCCGTGTCCCCGGCAAATGCGGTACAGTGTAGCTAAGTCGGCTACGGACGCACCGGAAGTTAGATATCTTAGCTGAGTGCGGATAGGGAGTGCTAGGGGGGATCGAGATGGGGTCCCGTAAAAACCCAGAAGGGTATACGGTGGAAAAATGGAACAAATATAAATAAATACTACACTAGGTCAATGACAAAACTTCCAATCTCTAATAGTGTCAAAATATCTCGGAGGTTTACTCAAACCGTAATTGTATGCCGCTAGCTTGTCTGCTGAGTGGGAATAGTGCAAGTAGACGGAAATAGAGATCGTCGAGATGGAAACCAGTGAAGACGGGAATGCGCGATCCGTTAATTGCATCGACCGACACTAGCCGCACGGGTGGTGCTTTACCTCTAGCGCTCTTTCTTTCAACCCCCTGAGCGTCCGACCCAACCCACGACTGCAGCCACCCTTCCAGCCGTTCGCGGCGACGAGTGAGCTTGTTAGCAGTAAACAACAATAATAATCTCGTTGATAACCTCATTACCTGCTCACAGGTGTGCGATACAGGTCTGGATGAGCGGCATCGCTCCGTGGCCCCCCTGCCGCCCCCTGCCGCCACCTGCCGCCCCCTGCGTCCCACCTACCCCTCGCCGATCGTGCCGACGACCCAGCAGGTAATTAAATCAGTAGCCAATCAGCCGTAGGTTTATTCGATTAATGAGCAATGTCGCGGCTCACTTCGTTCACCGTTCATACCGACGGGAAACAACAATTTATTTCCACTCACGGTTCGTTCATTCTATTCTGTACAAACGTATCAACGATATAGTTGCCATTATGAAATAAAAACGGAGGAATGAAAAAAAAGAGAGAGTTGCTATTCGAAACAATTCGAGCGTAAGATAAATGGAGTATTATACATAAGCGATTTTCTAAGTTTTGGTCAGTTGTGGGCGCAAAATAATTGGGCACTAGTAATTGGAATATTTGTTTGCTTTTGAGGGACCATTTCTCATTAGGTTGTACACGTTCTTACATTTTGCAGCTTCATTTGACTTGTTTTTTTGTTTTGTTTTGGGTATTTCTCAGTGACGCTTGTTCAACTTTCGAAGTTTTTTTCACATACTTTTTATTAAAAAATTGGCTTTGTATGTATTTATTGGTTTTCAAAAGCCAGTCGAATAATGACTAGAGCGATATCGACGATTCATCCGTTTTTAACTCCCGACTGTCCGCTATGGCAAAAAGACGGGAGTTATGTATTTCGCTGAGGCCCCCCGATTTTTCTGTTTTCGTTGTCTTCAGTGTTTGTCGGAACGGCGAAATGTCTCTTGACAGAATTTGGCACACTAGTTCTGTGTATGTGGGAGTATGTTCGTAGCAAAGGATTAAGAAAATAAATGTGAAGTGGCAGAGATAATTAATTTTGAAAAAACGGGCCACAAGCCTATTCAGATATATCGACAGGCGGCCGCTATTATCTACTATTGCCTTTGCGATTATTTGTCGTCTGCTATAAAAATGCTGTAGCTGTGTGCTGTTCTGTAGTGCATTGAATTCACTCAACGTGTAGTATAACCTCGAATACGCGTGGAGCTGTGTCTATGATAATTTGTTATATATATAAGTTGTGTATGCGTGTTTTTAAAAATCATTATTAGTTTTTATTTATTATTTATTTGTAATCGTAGTTTTCTGGCATTTTGGTTATATTATTTTCGATATTTCGTGAAAATCTTTTTACCCATAAACTTTTTACTACGTAGATACATCAAAGAAATTTTTTTTTCCTTCAATTTATCGATTTTATTTCCCGATAACAATTTTGATTATAATCGAAAAAGATTCATTGTGTCGCTGTCAAGACTATAAGGAATTTTCGAGAAAAATCTCTGACGATAGATTTTTTTATATCTGCCTCGTAAAGTTCGTAGCTCTATATAGCGTTTGCGATTCTTGTGCTAGTACAACCCACCCCATTTTCGTCGGTATAGATACTCGAGATTTCTCAGCACTGTTCTTCCTTTCCAGAGTACGATGCCGCAAACAGCAACCCTCTCGTATTCGCTATCTCGGGATCGCGTCGTTCCTCCGAGAACGCTAGCGATCGTTGCTTTCCGTTCTATCCCGGAATCTCGCAATCGCGAATTCCTTCTCGAATGTAAACGCGACCCGGAACAGCTCTGCGAATTGTTTTAGTCCTGCGAGCCAAGGATACGAGTACATGGCAGCTGAGCAGTATAGGAATTCTGCCGGTATCCGCCTTTTTTTATTCACTCTTTCAGTTTTCATCACCCGCAGGGTGACCTGACCTGACCGTAGCACCTCTCGCGCGACCTCTCGGAACTTTTATCGAGCGCGAGACACCCGTCTGGCGTTCAACTGACAATACGTTGGGGATTCCCTTCAAAATAAAAGAGATAAGAAAAATATTTATTTGTCAGAAAAGAAACCTATGTCGGCGAAGATAGCGCTGATTATAGCGTAATAACGGCCAGTGATTAAAAATAAATATTTGCAGTATTGTCAAGACGAGACTCGATTTATCTTTTTACGTATGTCATGACAAAACTTTACGGTCTAATCTTATATTTTCTGTCCTTTAAAAACAAAATTTAAAGCGATGTATAATATATATAGGCTTCGTTTAATTTGAATTTTCGGCCAGATATTGCGTATATATGTGCTCAAGAATGGCTTTATCTGTTGGGCTGAAATTTGGCTCGCAAGTAGAGCAGTCTTGCGCCTATTTGTTACAAATTATGCAAAATATTAAACGCTCGTGCAGATTTTATTAGATTTTGAATATTTCGTTTCATTAGAATTTTAAGTTATAGGGTTGAAACTTTCTGCAGAAGTAGAACCGTATCGAAAAAATGTTTGCCATTGAATTTGATAACGATCGCTCAAGAGGTCTGCATTTTGTGACAATTAAAATTGTCGAAAAATATGTTTTACGCACTCTGGCTCGTACGATTTTTGCGACATTGGTCTACACAACGTTGTACACATTTTGACTATTATCGATCGATAATCCCTATTTTTATCTTATAAGATGTTTACTTTTTACATTTCATTTAAATGAGTACTTTACTTCAGATCCATTTTTGCGTATCAAATATTTAGCTATCGAATCAATATGATAACACATCGTTATAGCCAATGTTGCACAATGTTTAATTGTCGGATACATGAGTATGAGTGTGAGAGCGGCAGAGGAGTGACGGTGAGATGAGTGTGAGCGGGATCACGAGACAATAAAGGATCGTTATCATATACTCGAAAACCAACAGGAGTCAGTCGAGACTCGATCGTCGTCACAAAAAGTTGAAAGACAACAATTAATAAATAAACGTTTCCTTTAACATTTCAATCCACCATGCGTAAAGGATTATTTATCGATTAAATACTCCACATAATCAACAAAACATTGGGTCTATGGAATGGTTTAAAATTGAAAAATATAAACGCTTTTTTTTCTATTGCTGGTCAAGCTTCCTCTTCTACGAAGTCAAATAATCACGGAAAATGCGTTTTCACGAAAGCTTTGTACACAAAAGTGCATTACACGACACGGCTATGTGAAAATCTCGATGTTCACGAATTTTTCAACATTTCAACGCAACGATTCGAATGACACGTCTATACGCTACGGCGCTACCTTTCGATGTGTTAATGTCAAACATGTGGAAAACGATCCCCAGATTGCAATTTACCAACAACCCGCCAGCAAATAGGTAGCGTATGTTCGCACAGGATGGCTGTAAAATTGCAGCATGTGTGTCCACTTTTGACTATGTTATTGCCAGCATTCAATGCTGAAAGTTCTTTGGAGCATATTGTAAGCAAGTTGTCAGCAAGGATTGCTGGTGCTTTGCCTTTCACTACGAAGATTAATTTACTTCAGTCATGGTAATCTTCCATGAAATTAAAAAAAAAAATTGATTTCTTATAAAATTTTACCGTCTGCATTGATTTTCACAAAAATTTAATCCCAAGAATCGATAGTGCCAGTCCATTTGTGTATATTTTAGAAAGATATTTCGACCCTAAACGAACTTACAATTTGACACAAATTTCGAACAAATAAAAAATTCATAAACGCGCATTCCTTTTTATTGTAGTTATAGAGGTTTCATTTCAGCGAGTCACGTCACATACATACACTCGTCATTGAGCTATAATTTACATCATTCGTAGACCAATTAATTCATTTTAATTTAAAAAAAATTAATTGTAGAGTATCATAATACAATAATTGTTGCGTTATCCATTATCAATCAAACATTACACTTAGGCAAACAAACTCTTAAATAACTCATTATCATGTAACGTAATTCGTTATCAACCCATTGTCGAACTCATTCATCGCATGAAAAAACAAGCTTTCGTTATCGTCAGCAATAACGCTGATTGAGGAAATGTGTAATCAGAGGTCGGCTTCTGATGAGGAGGAATTTTTATCTCTTTCGCGGCTGTTAAGAATAAGAAATCAGCTTATAGCAACCGTTGTTGAATTTTTGCTACCAAAATGCTGCAATTGCATGCTAGAAACTATTATTGCAATATTACTGGCAAGCGAGCGACTAAGGTTGGTGGCAAGCGATTGCTATTGTATACCTGGTCTACAGTTGGCTATCGGGGTTGATATATGTATTGGTAATACTAATTAATAAATAGGTGTGTAATAGGCGTAGATCGATAATTAGCGTAAAAAGCTAGTATTTTTCTAGTAAACATCCCAATATTAATGCTTAATAAATATTATATTGCAGAGCTGGGCAGTCTTTTAAATACTTGATGTATTTGAAGTATTTTAAATACATATGTTAAGTACTCAAATACTTATTTTGGAATTTTAAGTACTTTTCGGGCCTTTAAGAACAAAATACAAAATACTTTTGGTTTTCTCCATATTAATCCTGTGAGAAAAAATTTCGAATATTGAGTAGGCCTAGGGGAGAGCGGGGCAAAATGGGATAATGATAGAAAGCGCAATTTTCCAATAATTTTTATTGGAAAATTATTTGGTATCCGCAATTATGTGGTATCCAAAGATTATTGGAAAATTGAATTTTGCCCTCACTGTCCCGTTTTGCCCCGCTGTGCCATTTTGCCCCGGTTTCCCCTATATGGTGTGGCCGTCCCAGCCGACTATGTTACTTAAGGCGGTGAATGGAACATCCATCTGGCCGGCCAAACTGACCTAGCCGTCCAATGTCCATCCACCCTGTCCCACTCTGTCCCACCCAGTCCCACTCTGTCCCACCCTGTCCCATTCGCCCTGTACGTCCTGTCTGTCCATCCACACGTATTGATTTTCACGAAGTATTTTAAAAAGGACTAATAAATGTATTTTGTATTTTATATTTTAAGTACTTTCGAGTATTTTGCCCAGCTCTGGTATATTGTGCAACAAGGGCCGAAAGTTGGCGATTGCGACGAGTGTGAGGTTCGGCAATCACACGAGTTGCAATTGCCAATTCGACCCTCGTTCCACATCACACTTTTTGCATGAATAGTGGTGCGTTGAATGGTGAAAAGTGAGGTTATAACTGAGAAATTAGGCCTTTTCGGACCACAAAACTGCCATGAAAAGCGGTGCTTTTCGTGTCAGCTTCCAAAAAAGAACGATAGTATCTCAAATGTACACTGAAGGTTCTATAAATAGAACCTTCAGTATACACCTGAGATACTGCCGTCCTTTTTTTAGGTAACCGGTACATGGCCATTCTCCGCTTCTCATTAAACCGTCAAAATATCCAATCATGTCGAAGCTTCGAATGCCCGTCAGTTCATCTCTCAAACACGACAGGGACCAAAGTAACATTGCAAGTTTGAATGTGAACTCTCGACAATTGGATGAAATAAGTAAAAGCTATATATTTTCAAACAATCCTTGCGATCAAAGCCGCGAGTTTTCGAAAGGTTGTGAAACTTATTGAAACGGCGGAATTCACGGCCACGAATTTTCATTTATCACGGAACAATGGCGTCAAAGTGAATGAACAGCTCGAGGGTTCTCGGCCTTTTCAAACTCAATACGTCCCAACTCGTTGCCGATGGTAATACTTCAGTAGAAAGCAAAGCGATTTGGAGGTAAAAAAAAATCTCAAGCACCGGGAATCACGGAGAATTCAACGAATGTACGAGTCCGGGTGACCCTCGGACTTTCTCGGGATTGAAGAAAGTTCAGTGATGCATAATTGAACTTTGGCATTGTTAGAGCCTCGAGTGTTTGCTCCAGCACACATGAGAGTTTCCGAATGGATGCTTGGGGCAAATCGTCGTTAATATACGCGGAACCGATAATGCCGTTTTCCCCTCTCTTTTAGCTCTTTACCCTTGATGGACGATTGAGGACCCAGCTCTGCCTGTGTAAAGCAGATTCTTCGTAATTGGTCTTTACGGAACGCGATGCAGGCCGTGGCGTTGAACGAGCTTTCGTGGAAAAGTGGATGGTGGCGTGGAGATAGAAAACTGGCTTCGCAGGCCCGAATGCTATACGGACGGGCTACGGCAATAGGAGGTTAGGGGGATGCAGGGGCATCGAGTAATTGATTCCCGGCGGCATCGATGAAACGCTCTACTGCATCGCCTCACCTCACCGTCGTTATAATGCGTCGCTTTTATCTTCATCTCCATTTCGGTCCCTCGCTTTTCTCACTTTGCTTAGCTATTACCGGCGGAAGAGACGATAATTTCTCTCATCCTTGTTACACAAAGTATCCAAACGTGATATTGAGACGACACTCGTACTCAATTCTCAACAAAATTTAAACACGATGTGATTGAGCTGCGTTTTCGTAATATTTTCATTTAAATATAATTAATATTTTTTTCTGATGACTTCACATTTTTAGATCGTCGACGCGGGGAAAGGCCGCTTATAAAGGCCAATAATTGCGGACATAGCAATATCTGACGAATGAAACGGTTTTAAGGAACGCCTCGGCGATAAACACTTTCGCGTGATATACTCAGCGTCAGAACATGAACGTAAAGTGCAAGCGTTGAAAGCGTTTGATACCATTTGATATATTTTTGTCGACTCTCTTCGTAACGATCGAGCCGTTCCCATGATAGTACATTACGACACTAGTGCGACAAAACTTTTTCTGACGAGTGTTGCAATCACACGAGTTAAGAAAACGTTTTTCGCACGAGTATCGTACGAAATTTTATTTCACAAGGTGGAGTGAAATAAAGGAAATTAATGCAATTGCACAGGATTTTTTGAAAACATTATTCAGTGGCGCAAGTTTTTGTCTCCACAATAAGTTAATTTTTTTTGCTCCTGGATGCTGTACAATGTTGGATTTAAGTAAAAATGGATTATATGCTTAAATAGTCTGAATTGAACCATCCTGTTTAATTAACATAGTTCAATTAATACAATGTTATGGTGGAAATAACTCTTTCAGCCATCCATTTAGGTTTGGAATTTTTATAGAATTCATCAAGAATGTGAACAAATTTGTCGAAAATGTAGACAACTACGGAAAAGTATATTGTTTTCGCTTTGATTTCTCATAGAGAAAGCTTTGTATTCGTAAAAAAAAAAATCAGATTCTTGAGTTAGAGTGTTCAAATTTCTTCAATAGTTCCAAAAAGCACAAATACTGAAAAAATGTCCGGATATATGTGTGCGTGTGAATGTATCACCCGAAACATTCAAACCGCTATAACTTGACTATAACCACTACAACTTGTTCGAGCGGTTCAAGCTGATTAAACTGAAATTTCACACAAAGTATGTATCGTCAATAGTCAATGTTTCTTCAAAATATAATAGAAAAATGTGCAGTTGTTCCTTTCAAATAGCATTTAAAAATATTTCAAAAATACTGTTCGTCCGATTTTTAAGGTATCAGGGTAAAAAAAGTCATCTTCCAACGATCCCTATTAAGGTAGCTATGTCGGTACGCAGAAGTCATAGACTTCAACGTCTATATGACATAAAAAATTAATATTTTGTACAAGTAAAATTTAATGGTTAAATTACAACATGTCAAACGTTTATGCACATGACTTTGGACTGCCTTCGCGAGACAACTACTTCAAATGTAAGAAGAATCACTCAAACCGTTTAAATTTTAACGAATTTTGTATTAAAAAAATTTCCGGACAAATAAGTAAAAATTGAAGATTCTAAAAAATGTTCCGGCGCCCATAATTCCATGTATTCTTTGACGACAAACATAAATCCGACATCAGGAATACCGCAAAGTCAAACACGACATTGCGAATTGCAAATAAAACAATAATGGAGCTTTGTTATCAATTTATATGAGCCTCTACCGGTTTTAAAATTGTTTTTTGTACTTTACAGAAATTCTATTATCCTTCATCCAAGACGATTGTCTCTTGCCTAAAAAAAATTAGGATGATAGTGAGTCTGACACAAAAGAAATAGTACTTTGCGATACTCGATCCGGATGCACGAGCCGGATCGAGAGCTACAACGGCACGAGGCAAAGCCGAGTGACTTTTGTAGCTCGAGAGGAGGCGAGTGCTGCCTACTTCCCAACCGCCGTCGGGAGACCGTTTTTTGTACGAGTATCACATACTACATTTTGTGATAAGTGCACGAAAATTCCCGCTTTTCGCCTGTAAAGTGCGTTCGGAAAAATAACTGTAGTGACGGATAAGTCAGCGTGAAAAGTAACTAGGGTGTTAAAAAAAGTGTGCGCAAAAGTAGCTAGAGTGTGAAAAAAGTGTGCGAAAAGGAACTAGCGTGTGAAAAAGAGTACGGAAAACAAACTAACGTGTAAAAATAGTATCTACAGCATTTTTCGTGCATCCTCTGCTAGAAAGACACACTTTACAGCCACGAAAAGCGGGACTTTTCGTGCACGTGTTACAAAAATGAAATTGTTAAGAACTACAGACAGGATCTTAAATTCATAATATTATTGGGATCAGATGAAAATTGGTATAAAATGGCGGGTGTAAAATGGAGAATGAAAATGAAGCCAAACGATTTACTGGTAAATGGGTACTGTCTAAAAGTTATCTCGTTCATAATTCATAACTCTCCGATACTATATTGATTTTCACGAAAACAAAAGTTTCATCTTCGAGGAAAGTAAAAGAAGAACGATGTTGGGAACGATCGATAAGATTCGCATGACAACGAGAGCGGTGCACATGAGTCACGAGTGTTGAATATCGCACAGGATACGTGAAGGAGTCGGGAACGTTATAAAATATATATATATATATATATATACCTGTATGACGGTGGCAAGAGGACTCTTGTTCGTCGGATAGTCGAGGCTGTCTCTGTGCGCCCATGCGAGAGGCTCGTACGTGCTGTGGTTAGCCTGAAAAATGGTCCAGTCACCGCCGGGCAAAGGTCCCCAGGCCGTTTCCCCCGATCTGGTAAGTCTGAGGATGGGCGAGGCGGCATTCAGCTGTGCATCCTGTTCACGAAGATAATAAAAATAAAGAAAATTGTATCACCGAGAACACTCTCTAACCCTCATTTATCGTTGGTACACGAGAAAAAAAAGGCGTTGACGAATACGTAAAAATGTTCTACTCTGCATGTAGTACATGTGACGAACCTTTAGCCTCAGATTGGTGTGTATGAAGAGTGGAAACCCCTTGAGCTGAGCACCCACTAGGCTCTCTTCACCCGGTGGTGCGAAGCCGACAATCCCTACCGAGTATTCTCTGCAGTATTTGTCGAGTAATTCCCGATTCCACTTGTCCATTTGCAGATACTTGTTGAGATTCTCGAAAACCAACACTCCGTATCTTCCCTTGTCAAGATTCGTGAGTACTGGGAGACTCTTGCCAGCAACTTCCACTTTGTACCTGTAACAAAATAAATTCATCGAACTCGTCAGTAAAATACAATTTAATTAATCCGACACGGTCAATTGATTATTATTTATAAAGGAAAATAATAAAAATAAAAATGTCCCGTTTGACGGAATATTTTGCCATTTCATTCTGGCTGTCAGTTCAACCCGCCCGATATACGAACTGCGCGCATTCTGCATATCTATGTTTTCCCCTTGACGCAATTTTCCACACTGCCGCCCGCTTCTACGTTCGAGAGTACAACCAGGCTTCATTCGTTAATGGCGCGTCCATCAAATGCCGCGAAGACACAGACGCACCGCTCGAAGTTAATTAAGTAATCAAGCGCAGAGTGCTCACCGTGCAACGTTGCCGTTACATACACATGTACACATACATATACATGTACATATACATATACATCCTCGCGTTGTGTACACTCGTTCCCGCCGACGGATTCGCCTTCACGGTGCATAACGAAACTTGGAACACCTATTTCCGCGAAATCATGTCATTCGCAATTCCACTCTTTCCTCATACATTATTATTCACGGATATGCGCCAGTGTGCGCATTACTATCTGCATATTCTTTTCGACGGGTTGCTCCACACCCTTTACCCTATAACTTCCCTCTCGTGGAACACCGAACTCGTTGTTGAAGATTGTTTCGTTCGCTCTGACAGTCTGATATTATTGATGCTATCGTAAAACGTCACTCGTCCACTACACTGAGAAAAAGGATCATATTTCCTACTTTAGCGAATAGTTTCCCGGGGGAACGTCTATTTAGATACATTCTCATAGTATATATTCAAATATATGTTTAAACTATAATGATGGTTGAAACCATGATGTTTTGTCATTGTTGTAACTATAAAATGTAAATGTTCCGCCTGGCAACTATTTTTTATGCTAAAAAATCAGTCTTATTGCTTTAACTATTATAATTTTTTTTCAGTGCATGCTTCACGAAGCTTTCTGTCCCGTGTAATGTTTTTTTTTTCCTCACTCTCTTACAATCTACATATTTTTTTCCATCTTTTTGCGATGGTCATCTACGGTATTGGAGCGCAATTATCACGGCTCCGTTTGATCTTTCTTTATTTTCCTGCGAATGAAATTCGCATAGCTCAATGTGGTTGTGCGTTGTTGCGATACTCCGTAATATTGTGCTTTTGCCGTCATGCAACCTACGATACAAATCTCATTTCACGAACGTCAAGCTTTCATTTCCCTATTTACATCAACTTTATGTCATAGCATATAAACATATCTTCTTCGTTAATCTCAATTTATGCATTGTACGCGACATTCTCACACATCTTTTGGACTTTTAAATTTTTTAAAAATTAGATTTTTAAACAAAAATTAGATAGGTAACAGGTATTTAAACCAAACTGTCTGTTATCCCAGCGAGTGGTAAATGTGGCCCAGTTAGTTTGCCACATACTTGTCCTACACCCATAAAATAATTTATTTGACAAATCAATATTTTACTTAAACCAAATAAACGGTGGCCGTCAAAAAAATTATTTTCTTCTGGGTTTATTCTATATTCACCACTTTTACCTTGTACAAAGTGTATGGGGCATTACACCGGAAATGTTCATACTGTAACCCCATTTTAGGTTTTTTAGAGGTAGCCTTAGGAAAAAGGCTACTTTTTAAACCGTCAATATCTTGGCAGTTTTTAATCGTATCGAACTATTTCTCAGACGAAATTCGTTCAGTTTAAAGCGAACCACATTATACATATTTTTAAGAAGTTTTGTGGTCATGGTCTAAAGATGTGTTATACGACGTTAAATTGGTAAATATAGTTTTTCACCAACTTCATGATGAATATATATATTTTTTTTCAACTACTCGGCGTCCTTTTTTACAAGGTTGCAAAAAAATGTGTTTTTTTTTTACGCAAAAGCATCACTGTGTTACCCCAATTGGCAATGGAAAAGTTATCACTAAAAGGTATTCACTTTCGAACGATGTATAGGAGCTTTGTGCAGGGTTGAAAAAATCCTCATGATGAATATAAAATATTGTACAAGTTTCATTTTTTTAATAGAAATAATTTCAAAAACGATATCGCATAACCGCCTCGTCCGCGAAGGCTAATAATATAATGTGGCTACGAAAAATGTGTGTTTGTTATTAACATATAATGTTGAGATATGTGAGTTGTAACTTATGTATCTAATCTGATATCAACCGATACATTTTAACTAACGCGAGTAATGAAACGAGTAATGAATGTCACGAATTTTTTTATTTAAAAAGCTTCAATTAAGTAGAACTTCGTGGAAAAAAGTCTTGCCATTTCGTACCTTGTCTCAAAAGTTTCCCAATTTCACATAGAATTGATATATATATATATATTTTATTATTCATCATGACAAAGTTGACGAATAACTGTATTTTTCACTGTAATGTCGTATAACACAACTTTAGACTGACCAGAAAAATTCTTAAAAATATGTATAATTGATTTCACTTTAAACTGAACAAATTTCGTCTGAGAAATTTTTCGATACCATTAAAGATATTAACGTTTTAAAAAGTAGCCACACAGAAAAAACAAACTTAAAAAAAATTCAAACGGTTGGACATATCGATCGGAGGCCCAAATAAAAAAATGCGTGCTTTCTCTTTCCCAAAATAGTTATCGAAAAAAAAAAAACTGGTGCAATTATTAAAGGGGTTCGCGGGATCAGAGCATGGAAATTTCTGGTGGAATGACCCGTATATTAAATGTTAGGGCAAAAATGCAAGAGAACTTTAAATCTCCGCTATAACACTTCAGTAGAAATCCAGAAGGTGATGGAGAACTTCGCTAGTCGATGATACGTTTCTTTTTCAAGAAGTCTTAATTGGCTAAAAATGTTCTTTTTGCCGGCATTGCATTATTCGGTCTACGAGCGACGAGAACGACAGACGGGTGACTCTCGTGGGTTATCTCGCGGGGTGTGGCCTGGGTGACAGACAGAGGGATTCTGCCGTACAATCCCTGCTCTCTAACTCTGCACCGACGAGGTAGGAGACGGGGGAATGGGTTAGCATCGGCGAGTTCCGACAAGGCAAAACATCGAATTACGCTGGTGAGCTCGTGGGCACGAGCCGGCATCACCAGTGAAACTCGAGAGCACGATTTCGTTCGCGCGGAATAACGTTCTCGCTCCGGGATTTCCAAGCGACATGTTTGCCCGAATTGAACCTCTATAGTGTTACTAGCTCGCTGTATTTTAGCGCATTGCGCGAGCTTACACACGACCACGAAATATCTCCCTGCTCGAGATTTACCTTTGCCCGCTGAAGCTCGCTCGCGTTCATCATTATATCGCTCACATTATCGTACCAGCTCCAACAGTGCCCCGAAATTGAAACCTCTGTCCCACCCACCGTTCACCATCTTCTTTCTTCATTCATTGAAAAAGAACCAGCAATGAGGGAAATTCATTGTTACCGTCAAAAGACCAGTGTAGTTTATTAATTTATTACTATTAATAAACTTACTAATCCTTGGAACCTTCAGTTCAATAAAGTTTTAAGTATACTCTAGTTTTTTATCTATCAATATACAATAAAGTGAGTATAGAAGTCACGATAACCGTTCTAAACGGGGGATACATACACCCAGAATAATAATTTATTTGATGGCCACCGTTTATTTCGTTTAAATGAAACATTTATTTGATTTAAATAAATATTTTATACATTTTTTTTCGGGGTGTACTGTATCGGGAGACTATAAAAGTCGCTGTAAAAACAATGAAATAATGCGTTATTTAGTAAACACTAATATTGTTAATTAATAATAACTATTCATTAATCGTCTTTATTACAGATTTTTTATTATTAATTACCATTATTAATGATTACTGAATAATGCATTATTTCAGTATTTTTATAGCAATTTTTGTCAGGGCCATTTTTAATTCGCAGTTGGGAGTTTTTTTATTAAATAAAAATTTAATTGCTTTTTAGACTCTTTGATGTGCACTTGAATCTTCCGAAACTGCAAGAATATAGTGATACTACAGTGATCGAAACTATGCGGAACATGTACACAGACTGTTGATGCTTTAAAATTAGATGTGGGTAGCAAAAAACATAAAAAAAGGCGTCACCCGTATTCTTTAACACCAAGCAATCGTGATCGCAATCGGCAATACGCTCTTGTCTTTTAGCAGTCAATGTTATAAGAATGCCACCAGTAGCATTTTTTATTTGCAAAATCTTATTGATATGTTTTCAATTTATAGAGTCCCTGGACTGAGAGAAGGATCTAGTAAAATTATCATAGCACATACTAGTAAGGCACTAGAGCGCCACCTATGACGGAAAGTCTCCGATTTTCCAAGAATTTTTATCATAATGTCAACGAAAAATTCTTATAAATCTGGTACTTCCTACCATACGTGGCGCCCTACTTCACTACTACCATGTGCTATGGTAATATCTCTCAAGCGATATAGTCATATTTACTAGATGCTTCTTTCAGTGTGGGATTTAATTGTTTTTACGTTAGATATATCATGCAGATAGATCATTTTTATATTTCTATAGAAATCGGCGACCTACTTCAAAAGGGCACTAGTCCTCAATTATTGCACAGTCCACAGTCTCGAAATTCTAGCCCCTTCATACACGTTAGATTTTTTTTTCGAGAGTTGCACATGGTTCATTCCCAGGTCCTCGCACTCTCTACCTTTGCTAAAAACGAAGTTTTTACCATTATAGTACTTTCGTAGAAGCCAAAACCTTTTTTCCAGAATTCGAAAAAGACGCAGTCGATTTAACGAAAATTTAGGTGAATCAACAGTCTTTCAATCATCCAAATATTTAATTTCCATCCTCAACTGCACGTTCGGTTAATTGAACCACGCGTTTTCCGAGCGACAATACTTGTTCTGTACAAACTTGGAAGATACATCTTTCCGATTGAACCCAGGTGATATCGTATATTTGACTACAGTAGAACGAATGATGTATAGTTTTAGACCGAAAAGATTGGGACTCGAGAATATCGCGAGACAATTGTATTGGTAGAACAGTAAGTAGTATGACCCAGTGGCCGGCACAGAGAGAATTTCCACGAGTTCGCCGGTACCGCGACGGAAAAAAAAGTAAAGAGAGCGGATGAAATAGAAACGAATAAATTCTTGTGGCGAGGATTGAAGGGGTAACCTTTTGTCGAGCCTAGATCTATGAATCTTTCTCACTCGTACCGCATTCCCTTTTAACTCGGAATGCTTATTTTCCTTCTCTTTTCCTCCTCTATCCACGTCACTCTCTCGCCCTCGCGGGCGGTACTACTGAGCGCGGTTGTATCTTGAAATGAAATCTAATTTGAAAGCATCCCCAGGAGCCACAGCTGGTGTGTGCCCCGTGGAATCTCGCGGCGAGCATTGTGCCATTGCTATATAATCCTGAGAGAAGGACTACTACTCGTTCTCCAGCGTCCCAGCTACTGCCGCTGTTGCTGGAGTCGCGGAGCGTTCAAATTCACGCGCATTGTCGCTGGCCTCTCGCTATATGCCCGAACGATTTCCGCGATGAAGAGACCCTGCCTGGAATTCTCTGTAAGCTCGCCTCTAGTACGCTTCACTGTACAACCCTCTCTCTCCCTCTCTCTCTCTCTCTGCCTCTTATTCTTTTATATTATTCTTTTGTGCATAGAAGAGGCGCGAAACGATCGCAAGGAACCGCCCTCCTCTTTATATTATACCGCTATAGAATAAATCTAGGATTTTTAAACATTCAGACAGACGCACAGTCCGTCGCAATTAGCATTCACTGGACCCTTAAAAGGAGCTTAAAACAGAATATTATTCAAATTAATATTCGACAATAAAAATATTTAGTAAGACTTTACCAATCTGTGTGTTCTAAATGTTTCTATAGTAGCGGTTTTATGTACGCGTTTCATTGTCCTCCACCGTAACTATATCGTATATATATTGCCAGACCAGTGTTTCCATTAGGGTGCTTCAAAATATATACAGTTAACGGAGTTCTACGGAGTGGTAGCTTAACTTTTTATCATTTTTTGTATAAACACAAAAGACTTCGATTTTTTAATTCGTATATAGAAAACTCTAAAAATCTTCAGCGGGGTGAATTTGTTGAAAAAAATTCTTTCCATCCTCCAAAAGTACAGATTTTAATCTGAAATTGAACCTCGCGAACAGCATGCCTAGGAAAAAAATTTTAAAGATGCCGCTTGGGTCGTTTGTTTCGAAAAAGAATCGATACCTTCTAAGTTTAATTGTTAGCGTTCTCTATTCGAGAAGTCTTTTTTTAGATAAAAATATTTCTCGAAGAAAAGTGCATCTTCAAGCAAAACTCTCGACAGTAGTCTTTTCAGAGTCCGGTTACGAATCCGGAAGAGTCTTTACGAGAGTCTTGATAGATTCTGTGCAGGCGTTATTCTGGAATCTTGCACTGGAACGCGAGCGGTACGTGCATTGTTCTACGCAGGATATTTTTATTAATAAAAAATATTGAAAGACTTTTAAAAGACTTCGGGAATGGGGATGCCACCAATTAAATTTAGGAGTTGTCGAATTTTTTGGGTACAAACGTTGAATGCGGCACCTCAGGATTTTTTGCTAGGGACCGCCTTTCGTGAGATTCAATGAGGAAATCGAAATCGTAGAAAATTAAAAAGATGTCCTTTTTGACAAACACCCTCCTATATTTATGTTTACCATATCGTATATATATCTATAATATAAAACGATTTCGCCGCCGTCGTCGTGTCAAGTATCGGGGGGGGGGGGGGGGGGGGGGGGGGGGGGGGGGGGGGCGGGGGGCCACGAGGAGGCGCCCCCCTCGTGGCGGGATAAGGGTTTCCCGAGCAGAAAATCAACTCCGGCCCGGATATGGCATATCGATATGGCCATGATCCGTGATGTAACGCTCATGCAAATCCGGCCCTGAGCCGGCATAAGGATCCGGTCCAAGTTCAGGCCCTGATATGGGCCTGACGTGGCCCGGATCACGCATCATTCCTCTTTTTGACAACAAAATTTACAAAAATATTACACTTACACTAAATTCAGCCGGGGGTTCAACGCTTTATTTCATTATATTTTATTATACCTT
>JAPYZD010003685.1:0-18952 GCA_030522725.1 Ichneumoninae sp. B BG-2022a
AATATTACATACATTATATCAACATATATAAACAAAATATCGCTAATGTTAATTAATGTGACATTGCAGGTCAACGAATTCGGTGTCAACGACGTGCGAGACTTGATACCAAATGGACGTAACATCGTCGTTACGGAAGAAACTAAGCTCGAGTACATCAGACTGGTCTGTCAGATGAAGATGACCGGTGCGATTCGCAAGCAGTAAGTCTTACACGGATCGTTTCAACTATCGCTGAATTGTCTCTATCCGTCGTAGCTTCAATGAAACATAATATTTTCTAGATTGAACGCCTTCCTGGACGGGTTCTACGACATAATTCCCAAACGTCTGATATCTATATTCAACGAGCAAGAGCTCGAACTCTTGATCAGCGGTTTGCCGAATGTCGACATCGAAGATCTTCGAACGAATACCGAATACCACAAATATAGTCCCACGTCGTTGCAGGTACGAGACAGAAAAATGCACACGTTCGTTGTGAATAAAAAAAGGGCTGTGGCAGTAAATTGGAAGATACTTTGTACTGATCGATCGATGGTGTAAATTTTTTTTTTGTTTTTTTTTGCAACAGATTCAATGGTTCTGGCGTGCTCTGCGCGGCTTCGATCAGGCGGACCGTGCGAAATTCTTGCAATTCGTAACTGGTACGTCGAAAGTGCCGTTGCAAGGATTCGGAGCATTGGAAGGTATGAACGGTGTACAGAAGTTCCAAATTCACCGAGACGATCGGTTGACGGATCGGCTGCCTTCGGCACACACGTGGTAAATGAAAAAAAAGAATATATATCTGACTCGAAGTTTTCAATTATAAGCCGTCGATAAAATTTCTTACAGCTTCAACCAACTCGATCTGCCGGTCTACGAGACGTACGACAAGCTTCGCAGCAATTTACTTAAGGCAATTCACGAGTGCAGCGAGGGTTTTGGTTTTGCATAAATACGTTCATCGACTACGATATTTTTCGTGCGAATTTATGTTTCAGAAAAAAAAACAACAACAACAACAAACAAACAAAAAGGAAACTAACGTAATCATTGTCGGGAACATTTGATTTTTGAGTTCCACGAGCATATTCGTGTGCCGACAGGATAAGCCACGAGTGATCCCTCCGATCCGCTAACAATTTGCTATAAAAAAAAAGAAAAGTAATCGCCAATGAATATAAGCATGTGCAACAAAAAGAAAAAAGAACAGCAACTGTAAAGCGCTAGAAATGCGCTACTATCTCCCAGGTCTCGGACGACTGAAATCGGAACGGATTATATACATAATCCCACGCGTATGTATATACTATGTGTAACCAGTCGAGGGTGTAATTTACCAAGAGTCATCTTACGAAAGCTATCGCTAATCCCGTATGTCAGAGTTTATTTTGTTCAGAAGAATCAGCGAATTATAAAAATGCCAGAGCTTAGCGATGATTAAAGGAGCGACGCGTCGGCGAGAGGCGGGACAAGGTGAGCAAGCGGGCGGGCGGGCGGGCGGGCGGTCGGTCGGATGGCCACGCGTAAAGCGCGGTTTTTTATTTAAACTCGTGTGCAAGACGTACAATAAGTTCACGTGTAAGTGTAATAAGGTAGGCGTCTTGGCATAATTGTCAGTGGGGAGGGCAATTACTGTAAGCTGAAAAATTGTAATATACTGCACTTGAAATTGATGAATGACGGAAAAAAAAAAAAAAGAAACTTAACAAACACATTATATCCGGTTCGATAGCTCGAGTAGCAAGCCGCTTGACAACGGCCATCATCACTGTCATCACGACGAGACATCTTGCTAGTTTTGAAGGCAGTAAGAGCAAAAGAAAGTCACAGAAATGCGAGTATGAAAGATTTTTAAAAATCATAAAGAACGGAAACGCAAGAATGAATTTGTGCGAATGAAAAAAAGAATCGAGTGAACGTGAGAGAATAATAAAAAACAAAGAAAACAAACGAGACAGCGAACAGCCTAATAATAAAAACAAACAAACAATATCCACAATATGAACGGTATCCTCTGTCCCTGGCAGATGTATGGTTGTACACTATTAGTATTAATAATTATAACTAATTTGTAATGAATAATAATACTTTTTAAGTAATATCATTTTAATATTAATATTTCAAAATGTGATGTTAAAAAAAAGCGAGAAAAAGAAAAATTGTACTTTTTTTTCTTTCTTCAATTCTAATGGAATAAAGTTTACAGTTGAACCGAAGACATCACTTATCCAACCAAATTAGATGAAATCGCGTTAAAGAAACGAACAAAATTTTTTATCTATAATCCAATAACGATAATGCAACATATTGTAATGTCGCTTTACTGTGGGCTCCCTTTGGAAATTGTTATGCGGTTGTTGCTTAAGAATATTTGAAATAAAGTAATGTCGTGTCTCTTATAAAAAAAAAAAGAAAACGTCGAATTTCCACCTATTCTACGTTGATGAAACGTTTGCAAAATTCGATAAGTAAAAAAAAAAATACTCTTTGATAACAGAAAAATATAGCTGTTTATGTTTCGTATTTACAAGTAACATGTGTATATGACAAAATTAAAAGAGTAGCATTGTATTTCGAAGTCGTTGGTACAGCTATTGACTGTATAGACCGATCCACAAGTGGAAACAGCAAGCGTTCACGAAACCTTCGACAAGGCTGTACACTTCGTTGACGCTGAAAGGGCTGATCGCCGTCTCGGCGGATTTTCTATAAACCGCGGAGAGCTCCTTAAAAAAAATTCAAAAAAATTTAACACAACAACATTCCATCGAGTATAATTTTCATGAATCGAAAAGAAAATAATATATATATTTTTTTTTACACGCACCCCTCGAGATGTATGAAGGTCTATCGTGAGCATCATAAAAGCTTGCAGATAGCTTGGATGGAGTATGAGATGATGTGTGACATTGCCGTCCGGAGTGTTGAATTGTTTATGATGTTCCTGATATTTGTTCTGCAAAACTTTGGCGAGTCCTTGGTACCAGGCTATCGGTTGATTGACGAGAGGATTGAGTCTCGAATCGAGAGACGACAGAGATTCGACCCTCGCGAGCGTTCGAAGTTCCATAAATTCGGCGTAGCTCATTGTAGTCTTGTTCTCCAGAAGTTTGTTCCAGAGCAGATGAGTTCTGCAGTGAAGAGTTCCTCTCTCTATCATATTGGTTATATGTTCGCGAGCCGATCGAGCTTGCGTTATTATGAGCTGTTGCATGAGTTGCTCGTGGGACGAGTAGTAGCCGAGATAATTTATCGATTCTTGACGAATCTGCGTCAGATGCGGCGAGCTCGTGGGTCCCTCGGGGTTCAACGACGGTGTGGCGTTCTGTATGAGAGAGCTCGGAACCGGCGGTGGTGTCGGAGCTAGAGATTGATTGGTTTCTTTGTCATCCTCTGGCCAGGGATTTTCGTTCTTCGTAGACTCCGTCGACTCTTGGCTACCCTCGCTCAGCCCTGAAAAACGAGGATTTTCTTCGGCCCTCGAACTATTCGCTGGAGCGTGATACGTCGGGGGCGTCGAACACGACTCGACGTCTCCCTGCGAGCTCGATTCCGATCTCGCTACGTTATAAACCGTACGAAATTTTCCCAATTTGTTATTCTCGACTTCTCTCTTCGGATACAATTCCCTCTTGCTCGTTAGCATCAGATAGTACTTGAGGGTAATCTCGGATTTCTCGATCTGCGGCGATTGTTCGACTCGCGACACTATCAGAGCCACGTCAAAGTCGTCTGTGTGCTTTGTATCCTGAGCGTCACAGTAACTGACCAGCGATGTACTCTGCAAACGCACGAGAACATACTCGCTCTCCCGCGAGTCAAGAGATTCGTTTGTCATTCCGAACACTTGCATTCCGTAGGTTTTCTCGTGCGAGAGAAGGTAGGAGTAGAGAGTGTGGGCGGGTGTCGTCAAATTACTAATGGTAACGATGTCTGTCGGAAAATATAAGAAAACAGGAATTACTATAGACAGAAATGGTAAAAAAAAAAAAAAATCCTGCTATTGCCGAGATAATAAAGTGATCTTTACCACTGTATACAAGATTTCTCGCATAGTTCGGCGCTTTGCTGTAATACTTTACAAAGTCGTCGAGAAATCTTGTGAGATGATATCCATGCTGCAGCGACCATTGACCAGTTCCAGCCACGTACGAATGAATGCAACGCAGATGAAAATCGTAGGTGAAGGAATGGAGATGCATGTTGATCTTTACCTTGTCGCAGGCGTCGACGAAGCTCAGCATAAACTGTAAAATTTTATGGACTCATTTATCTCGATTTGTATCTTATATATTTTTTTGTAAAGTTGTTTGTCTATTATTTTTTCAATTAGGTCAAACTTGCCTGATTGACTAGAGCACTGCTGGCTTTGGTTTGAAGTCTACTGCATTCTATTATTCGCAATTTAGCAATGAAGAAGGGTTCGGCGAGATGAATCTCGAACAGCAATACTCCTCCCAGCATCGATTTGTTCAAGTAACAATCATGACCGTGATTTTGTTCTTCCCTGTACATCAACGTTACCGAAAGAAAATTAAACTCCGAAGATTTTCTTGCATAGTTCGAGGAGGAATTAATAAAAAAAAAAAAATTTTAAATAAAAAAAAATCCACTAGTTCGAGGAGGAATTAATAAAAAATAATAAAAAATCCACTTACATCTGCCGTCCGGTGTCTATTTGCACAGGATTGAAACCCAAAACTTGTAGATACTTTTTGTACTCGTCGAGCATCGAGATGCAGAGTTCCTGATGCCACGCGGTAAGGACCTTGTCGCTGCTGCTGGAACCGGCTTTCCAGGGATTCTGTAACGACGATTGTTGCTGAGCTAGAGTGCTCGGAAATATCGAGGACACCGGCGTCAGAGAATGATCCCTTGTTGCTGCCGATTGCAATCGCCACTGAGGCAAGAAGAGCAGAGGAGTGTGGCAATAATGAATGAGACGAGAGTGTTGCTTGAACGCTTGAAGATTCACCGAGGATATCGGAATGTTCGGTGCGGAACTTCTACTTTGCCACATTGCGCATAGTCTCGCAAGTTCCTCTGTAAATATTAAAAAGAAAAAAATTAATTATCAATAAATATTTTATATTGTCACGGAAAAAAGTACCTTTGGCCTTTTTATCGCGATGATGCACGTCCTGAAGATCGTAAGCGGCCTTGACAACGGGATCGGAAATATTCTGTGGATAATGAGTATAAGGTTTGGCATCTCTCAGCGCCTGATAGGAAAATCTCTCCCAAGACTGTTGACTACCGGCAACTTTGACGGTATTGTGAGAACGATTGCCACCGGCTGTGCGCGACCATTCTTTGCCGTCGGCACTCAAGGTATGTGGAAATTTCGCGAGGCTCTCAATGTCTGTGATCTGACAATATTGGGCGACGCTCTCGTCCCTATGATAAGACTGGGGCGTCGGCTGGTGATGAAATATCCCCAATTTCTGCATGATTATGTTTGTAAAGAGAGTAGATCTCGAGGATAGCCACGTACCCAAATTGTTCGCTTGCTTAATAAGCTTCTCAGATCTCTCCTTAGACCAGTTGTACATGTACAGAACGAACTGCGAATTGTTAGAGAGAGAATACGTTTGTTAATGAACATTGTACTTGTAATTTTTGAGTCAAAAAAAAAAGAAAAAGTATAACTTGTTTGTTTCAGTACGGTCTACTTATTCGTACATTATCGTTGTGCACTTTGGCTAACAGCAGTCGTTGCCTCGGTATGAACTTTGACTCTTGGATCAACGGATTGAATTTCTGCAGGAGCTTCTGATCTGCAAATTCGCAAAGGTTAAATAAAAATATTCTCACGATCTACAATTCGGATATCTAGACATAAAACTTAATATTATATTATTAATAACATTATTATCACCTTTCGGCCCCAGGAGTTCGAGCTCCATAGTTTTACCAAAGCTCGACTTCCACTGCTGAAAATTTCTCCCCACTACGATAGACTTTATGTAAGTCTCCCGTGACTCTTTGCTCGGATCGCAGGGCACGTAGACGAGTGGTTGACTGGTGCCGTCCGACGTGACCACCCTCACGCGTCGACTGTCGTCCACCGTCGATGACTCGGTACGATTGAAAGTCAACCAGCCCTCGGGCGACAATACTTCCTCGACGACGAAAGGCTGACGACTGCGAAGAACGAATACCCTCGTCGACGTGTCCGGAGCGTTCGTCCGCACGAGATTTTGAATTTCCCTTACCGTCGTCGGTATCGGATGACGATGCTGAAGAGTAACGACGTGTCTCTTCACCGAGGAGACGCCCATGTCCAGGGCAAACTGAAACCAGTGAGCCAGAGTCGTGTGATAAATCTCGTGCAGAGTTCCCTCTTCGCCGAGATCGTAACTGTCGAACTCCGAGCTCGAGTTGCTCCAAGTTCCTTGATCAGATAATTGTTTCTCTCTCTCCGGCGGCGTCTCCGACTGTCGATCGGATTTCTCGCTCTTGGCGTCGAGAGGCACTGTGAGAACGGTCGGCAGAAGATTATACTCGGTGATCAAGTCCCACGTAGCGTGTTTTATAGCCGCTCGCAGTTTTTCGACGAGAGTCTCGAGATTGACCCTTCCCTGTTTCCAGATGCGAAATTCTATCGGTGCGCCAGGAATCGACGTCGCTCGATTCTCGCCCTTATACACGGAAGTCGAGACGATCTCGTCGAAGTATCGAATCCTCAGATGAGCCGGAAATGGGGGTTTATCAGCGCCACACTCGTCGACGCTGGACGCGGCTATCGCGAGGGCGATGCAAGCGATTCCCCGACTGCCGCTCGACTGACTCTGATTGTACAGAAAAATATCAGTCTCCGCGACTCTCAGTGCCGAGCCTTCGGGCTGCGAATAATCTTGAAGATGATAGTGAGCTCGAGGATCCGTGTATTTCGGTATGTACAAAAACTGCAGGATGTTCTGACGAAGGTAGAAAGCTAGTGCGTCCATGTGAGGCAAGCAGTGAGGCTGGACGGAGAGTTGAACGTAACTCTCCGGAGACCTGTAAGGTTTCTGTATGAAATGAACGTCGGCGGGTGTGAGATTGCACATGGGATTACGGGCGAGCATTACCGACAGAACTTCGAGCACGGCGTCGTCGAGTCTGTTCTGCAAGACCTGTACCAATTCCTTTCGTATCTCCATGCCAGGCTCGGATATACCGTGAACGACGAGAACTATGGAATCGTCGGATTTGTTGAGATAGTCGGAATCCTTTTCACCGAAGGATCTCACGCGCGGTCTCGTGTCGACGGCTTTGGTGTGATCGATCCGGAGGCTCGTGCCGCGGGACTGTGAGAGCGACGCCACGCTGCTGCTACGCGATACCATAAGACGCTCGTCGCTTTCCGATAATTTATTTTGCAACGGCTTGCCGTTGCTCGTTTGCTCGTGAAGCCTCAGATAGAAGACATTGGCCTTATTCTCACGGTAGACGAACATGTTGCTTCGATTGTTGACGGAAAAACGATTGAGCACTCCATGAAGAGCCTTTATGCCTCTCGACAGACCCGAACGTCCGGGTCCCATTTTCAAGTGCGGATGAAGGTAAAACGTAACTTCCCAGACACCGGGGCATCTGAACATTCCCGGTGTCATGTTCATGGCATTCTCATGACTCGGCACAAGACCTCCAAATTCGTTGCTCGATTCACCACGCCATGAGTGATCCTCGTGCGACTCCGCCTCCAGGAGCGGATCGCAGTTTCGAGTGTCGATAAGATTCTCGAGCAGCAGGTACTGATTGACTCTGCGGCATATCGCTGTTATTTGCGCCACCATCATCTTCTGTACTTGACGATAACGGTCGACCTCGGACGAAACGAATTCGAGAAACCTGCGAATTGTAATTGACTTCGTTGCGAATTCGTTTATCGGACAAGTTTTTTTTTTATTTTTTATTTTTTTTTATTGCCTCTTCTTTCAGCAGAGTTTTACGCACCTGCAGTGAAAATATACATCGACGTGATCGTTCTCAACTTGAAGAATAAGCCAAAAGTTGGGTAGCAGGGTTCTATGCTCGTCGAGATCTACGAGCCAATTGCAATCGTCCTCGGAATTACTGCTGTCACCCTCGTAACCGTCGTCAGTTCCGGGATGACCGTCACCGATGCTGGAGATTTCCGAATTGCAACCCGGAGGATCGCCCGAGTCTTGCTTGCTCGTACGGCTATTCGCGTCGTGAGAGTTACTCGCTGGATCGTCCATGTCCATATATATACCAGCTGCGAATAAAACATCGTAGATGTAATATCGGTCGTGCAGTTTTTTTTCTTCTTCATATTAATTAATACAGTTGTCAATGTGATCGTTTAAACTTACATTTGTCCTCTTTGCAAATTTGCTCTACCTCTTCATTCTTGAAAAATTCCTCGTCCTTGTCAGGTTCCGCTGTAATTGAATTTTTTACGAGATAAAAAAAGCTCGGTGTCTGCTGGATGGAATAACGATCGATCTGAAGATTCTTGAGTTCTTCGTAAAACTTCGGTGAGCTGTTTTTCGACGGAAATACAAAGTGGAGGGGAACTTTGTCCTTGTGACAACTGACGCGATCGTTCGAGTCGGACACGTGCTGAGCGACAAACTTCAGAGTTTCCTCGGTCGGCGGTGATTTGTCGAGAAGAGCGGTCGCGGTCTCGTCCTTGAGCAGCCACTCGATCTCCGCCGTCAGATTCGATATGGCGTGATGCTGGTGCAACGGAAGATGAGCTATTCTCTCCCTGCCCGGTTCACCTTCGGATATTTGAGTATCGTTTCCCGGACTGCTCTCGCTCTCGGTACGTGCGCTTCCGGCCGGTGACATGCTTCTGTAAGACGTTGTTCTCAGTGCACCCCCACGCTCCAAATTTATCTCCAGAACTTCCTTCGGCAGATTGAGGCAAATTATATCGAGGGTTATCTTTAGATCTTCGGAACCGCAGTCCTTGTAGTCGTCGAGGCATTGTCGAATTTCCGTCAAGCAAGTGGGAACCAGTTTAACCGGAATGCTCGAGAGGGTCGATCTGACGTGAACCGAACAGCTCAACTGCAGAAAGAGAGGCTGTTCCTTGGTCCTACTGACGTCCTCGCGAAGATCGCTGATCAACGACTCCGTTGAGTCGTAGCAGGCGCGCTTCGGCTCGTCATGAGCAACATTCGTCACCGGCCATGTCGCGTTCGTCACTTGATTAGCCTTGCCCGCGGGATTGTCCAACTTGCAGTCCATCGTTTCAGAGTGGAAGGTGAAACCCTCGAGGTCGTCCTCACTGTCTGATCTTTGATATTCCATTTGATCCTGGTGTGAAAATTAAGAGTTATTTCACACAGAATCCGCGAGGAACCGTTCTAGTCGTAAGCAGTCATTTCTCACCATTCTTTCCGAGTTGTGCGACGGCGAGCAGTAGTAAAATTCCGGATGCGCCGGCACGGGCTCGAATGCAACGGTGATTATTCGCCTGAATTTATCCTTAATCAGATTGTGCAGAGGTTGAGCATCGACACACATCGAATTGGCGAGGTTTGAGTTCCACTCGGTGTTAGAAGAGTTGCTCAGGTGTCGGCAAACTGTCCGCAGATAATCGGTTATGTTTATCTCGATGAAAGCTTCTTCGCACTGCTCGACGGCAGCTTCCATGTCCTCGTACGAGAGTGGAAGCTGCAAAGCCAGAGATTTGTACACGGCGACGACGTAACAGTGGCAATGTGCGAGGCTGATCAGTTTGCAGTGTTCCACGAGACTGCGTTGATCTGAAAAATTTCGAAATTAAATTTTCCGAAGCCGTAAAGACTGCAACATGTTGCTTTTTACTTTTTAAATTGATTTTTTTTTATTTAACAATCTTTTTTTTTGTCACCCTGTTGATCCTAAATTTTTACCGTTCGACAAATTATCGGAATCCTCGCTCTTAGGTTCCGGCGACGTCGGCTTCGCCTCCCCGCCAGATTTGAGATTGATGTACTCCTCGCGAACCTGCTCGCCGAGGGTGAAAGTGTGATCCTCGTAGGTATCCTTGAGCCTCGACGATCGAGCCTTATCTATCAGGACTTCGATGAGCAACGACAGCGAACAATCGTAAACGTAAACCGGCAGAATTAATCGAGGCTTCGGACTGCCGGAAACAACGTTTCTGTGACGTTCGATCTTCGGGGTGCTCTCCGCCGTCGTCGATCTGCTCGACAAATTGGACTCGTAATCGCTCATACGCGGATCGTGAGAAATCTTCAGCTTCCTCGGACTTCCCGGAGCTGAAACACTCGTTCTCTCGTCAATCATCTCGCGAATCGGTGTACTCGCCTCAAACCTGCCGGTAGTTCTTTCAGGAGTCGCCGTGTCATCTTCGTTCTCGCAGTAGGACATCATCGATTTAACGTCCTTGTCCGAGGCCGGCATTATCGTTACGATCACGTGAGTCACGCTGACACCTTTGACGAAGCATCTCCATCGAATTCCGCTTCGTATCTTTTCATCTACGAATGATCGTCACGGTTTTTTTACGACTAAGAAAAAAGAAAAAAAAAAAAAATTCAAGGATAAAAAAAGATCTACCCATCGTCGGAGAGAAGGGCAAGGAGGGTCCGTCGTCGCGTGACCTCGCCAGCAGCATCTCCGTGAATCTTTGCGATTCCCTGTCACTGAGAAGCAGTTCTTTGTTGTGGAGACGTTTCATGTGCTCCAACAGAATCTCCATGAGAATGCTGTTCGCGTCGTCTCTCTCCTCGCCCGTGTAATTCGGACCTGACGATTAAAATGAGACAAAAAACTTCAGCACTGCTGGACGCTTTTCTAATTTGAATAATAAAAAGATTGAGTGAAAATAATCTACTGTGTCTAACCATCGGCAAACATGGAATAGAGAAGTTCAGCCTGATGACACTTCGACAGTATGCTGAGAGTGTCGAAATTGAACAACATCGGATGAATTCTTTGATCGGTGATTGGCAAACCCTCGAGAATACCCTCTGATAGAGCCGAGAATCTCGCAGATCTGGTGCTCGGGAGCCACCCGTTAGTCTGGCCATACTGAGAGCCTTGATATTGAAATCCATTGCTAACATCGCCGCCGCCCTCACTCGGCTCTACCTGACTCAGCAGACTCAGGTGCTCCAGTGTCAGGAGAGCGTTGATGCACTCCTCGTCGACCAGAGATATCTGCGGGAACGGACAGTCAGACAAACACACACAAATGGCAATCGAATATCCGGGAGTAAAAAAAAAAGAAATCGTTGCTTTCACATTTTACAAAAAAACATTAGTTATTATTATTGACATGCTCTTTAACAATATTATTTTTTCTTAAATTTACGAATTAAAATACATTGCGTAAATTTGTGCATCCGTCGTCGATTACATCAGTCGAAAATTAATTAATGGACTTACAGTTTATTTCAATTAAATCGAGAAAACAAATTTATTGCGATCGGTACGAATGTCGTAGTTGCGAAGGAGCCCGGAATAAGTTGGAGGAGTTGAATCTCACTTTAATATGAAGCGTAGAGACCACTTCTCCACTTGAACCATGACGCCTGATTATCGTACGATCGAGCCTGAGAGTTACACGTATGAATCGACGAAGCAGAAGAAGAAGAGGAGGAAGAAAGACGCTGAGCCGGACTACCACGAGCTGGAAGAGTTAGATCTGACAAGTACCCAAAGAGCGAGGCAGCCCACTGCCTAAATCCTCACTTCCAACTCAAGGCAGACCGGAGGAATCCACGATGGAGTAAACACGACAATGGTGTCCGGACACGATTGCGGAAGAAGAACGGTTCTCGATCTTCACTGAACTTTTGTCACCGAAGAGACCTCTGACGAACAGGTACTTTTTCGAATTATGTCTTCACCAGTGAATGAAAATTTATAACGAATCTTGCAAACTTTAAGTGAAACTATCAACTATAAATTTTTTTTTTTAATCTTCATTCACTGGACTTTAATGCTTTCTCTGGGTGAAATTTCGAAGATGCTCTTCGAGGAATCGAAGGACGAAGAGTGCAGGCGGTTGAGTGGCCGAGGAGACACAGTGTCGTCGGAGTACGGTCTCGTTGAAAAAAAGGTCATCCGGTAACTAACAGGCCCAAGAGGCAAGCTGGGCCCTATATATACCTGAGACGAGAGACTGATAGGGAAACCCCATCCTAGGTCCCTCATCGATATCGAAGCCCCACCCTGATAACGATAACGATACGCGATAGACACGTCCTATACCCATACACCACTCAATCTTCTCATCGACACTTTTTTTCAGGTATAACGCGTTATTAATAATCGGTTGAAATTCCATGAGCAGTTAAGTTTCGCCTTAATAGCCGCATGCAAAGAGATGAAAAAATTTTTTTTAAAGACCATTAGTCCAGAGGATAACTTCACGTGGAAGTAAAAGTAAGTCACGCGGGGATTATTTGTTTCGTTCGAGTAACGAGAATGTCAATAGTGTGTCCGTATTTTTTCTCCGACGAATCGCTCTCCAAAGATTTCGAATAATGCATTTTTTTTTTTTTTTTTTTTTTTTTTTTTTTTTTTTTTTTTTTTTTTTTAAATTATTTATTTTAATAAGATTTTTTTGAATTTAATCAACTTTTCTTTTTCCAGTCTTCGTGAATAATACTGCCATAGGTATAACGAGAAATTTACCGAGATATCTCGCCGTCCAATCGACAACGGATGAAAATATTTCGCGATAAGGAAGCGACGACAGATTACAGTTTTTTATTTTTATTTTTTTCAAAAATTCTTCGTCTCTACTGTACGCGATGCGAGGAATAAAAAGCGTCTCACTCAACGCGTTATCAGTCGTATCACCAACGAGTCGGTGGATATCGCTATATTACGGCACCCGAGCGACGCACGGATTGTCGATATAATATCCGTTTCACGTCCACCTGAGGCCATATCTCGTGCAAATTAAATTTGACGGATCGAGACGAGTCGAGACGAGTAGGACAAAAAAAAGAGAGATCATTAAAAACTAAATACATAAAAAATTTCATTATTGCCCGGTGATGAAAGGTCGATAATCGTTGGAAAAAATCCTCGAATCGTACGGAGAAAGATAAGCATCAGTTGCGAAGAGGTGGAAACAAGGATCGACGAGGGGTGAAACGGCTACGACGAATTGTCGAATATGTATCAAGGCCAGAGATGAAACTGAACGGCGATAGGCTCTCCGCCGGGAGACAATCTTTTCTCGGTATCTCTGACCAATGTTTGTCGAGTTAGATAGAGAGAAGGCCCATGAGAAAATAAACCACTTCAGAAAACGCTCGCTCTTCGTTACAGAATACATTTTTTTTCTCTTTTTTTCGTGTTGACTGATTACGGGGAAAATATCAGTGAGCCCGCTTAAGATAAGTTTACGTGGCTAAGCAGGAAGGTCACGAGATGATTTCGGCTGATGGTGGCGACAGTGAGAGCTTGTAAAGAAACGCCCCGGTTAATAAATCGAGAAAGGCTAAATTCGTCGTGGTTCGTAAATTTCACGCCTGCCGATAATAAATTGGACCGATGAACTCGTCAGATGAGTGATCGATGTACAGAGTGAAACAGAATCGCAAAATTTTTTTTTTTTTTTTTTTTTATGGTCATGTCAGTGCGCAAAGCTCAAATAAAATCAATATTATTTTTTTTTACTGCGTGTTCTTTTCAAATTCTTAACTTGTATTATTTTTTTATTTGTAAAAGCGTTCATTTTTTTATTCCTCACAGAGGAAGCTTCTTTAAGTTCCATTTGTAAAAGCAACTCTCCTCATTGGCTAAGGATTGTTTGACGGTCGGGTTTCTCTTGTTCCGTTTGTAAATGGGCATTGTCCGTCTGTATACACAATAAATAAATAAAAAATAAAAATTTAATGATTCACGTGAGAAACTATATTGGTCGAAACTCATAGTTTTTTTTTTTTTTTTCTCGAGGTAAACGGGTTCAAAGGAATGCCACGATCGTCGATCACCGTGTATACGTCTTTGCAAGTATTGATCGTTGATATCTTATCGTTGGTAAGACAAGCTTTTGAGAATACGGAGAAAATCTTATCGTCCCGTTCTGGTTCCACGTTCGAACTTTCGTCGATGATCAATCAATTTTCGTTAGAATATAACGTAATCGAGAACGGATGTAGTGGACAGAGTGGATATAACTTCAAACTCCGCAAATATTTGAACAGAAATGACGATAGAAGGAAGGGAAAAAAAAGAAGCAACTCACGGCGTCGGGTAATTGATGGTAGGCGAGGGTGTTCATGTACGCGGCGGTGGGTTGAGTTGGCGTTTTCACTTGTCCGCATTGCGGCTCGATCCATACTTCCGTTACGATTTGAAAATCGCCAGCTCCCTCGCTGTCGTCGTTGCCGGCTTCGCCATCTGCTGTCCCTGAATTTTCAGAATAGAAGACGATAAGTAAACAGCGGACATGTTGCCCGTTAATGAAGCAACTTACCCTCGTCAGTTTCTTCGTCCGAATCGCTGTCCCGATCGAGAGTCGGATTAGTAATAACGTGAGGAGGAAATAGAACATACTGCATGGTGCACGGATGAAGACATTCATCGGTCGATCCTCTCATCTGAACTTCCAACACCATGTTGATTATTCCAGCTGAAGAGTACGCGAAACTGAAGCCCTCGGCCAATCGCATTCTGCAAATTGTGTACCGAATTATTTTATATGACGACGGAACGATAGATTCCCTGCTTGCAACAACATCGAATACGCAGACTAATTTTAGATCGACAAATCAAACTGTCAATGAAGTTTACTATGTCGGTAGTGAACTTTTATCAGAGAACAGTTATATCGGGTACTTGCTTCGTTATAGTCGAAAGAATCCTCGCAATCGCCGTGGTATTGAGTCGGGGCAAAACGATCCCCGGAATAGTCTGCACAAGCGGTTTCTTGACATTCCAGAGCCATCGACTGTGATACAAATATCTCGATAGCGTAGTCGTCAGAATTCCTCCGGGAATTTGCGTGCCTCTGACCGGCACCGGTTGAGTACCGTCGGGGAAGATAACGGTGTTTAGGTCGGTCGGCATGCGCTCGTAGCGAATGAGTATTCTCTCCAGAGCCTTGTAAATAATAGCGCAGCAAGGCGTCTCGTTCTGCTCGGTCGGACGATAGGGCAAGGTGAGCTTCGACAGCCTGTCCAAAAGATCAACGACGACATTGTGACGCACAACACCCTCGGTTCCTCCGGAAAACGCAACGTTCAGAACGACGCACAGAGCCTTGCAATTAATTCGAATGACCGAAAACGAGACCGGTGGTTTTTCGGCTTCGCGGTAAATGAATTGAACGTATGTGTGATTCTCGACTAGAACGAATGTCGACCAATTCTTCAGCATCGCATAGAGAACGGCGGCAGCTTGTCGGCATTGAACACACTGAAACCTGCCGCTCTGGTTAGCCTGATGAAGGTAACGAGGCAACGGTCTGTCGTGCGACAGTATCAGAGTTATTTTCTGCGAATGCATCCATCGAGCCCACTGTTGCGGATCCAGAGAGACTATCGGCTGCCATATTTTGCCGAATTGTGGACAGGCCGCCTCGCTGGAGAATCGAACAAGCACAATAAAAAGAAAAAAAAATATTCGACGTAATGTGAGGACATACATGGAATAAAATCAAAAGTTTTACCTCAACTGGACTGTGTTAACCGCCGAGGGATAAGAGGGTAAATAAAAAACCGGCATTCCGCTTCTGATCGTATCGGGAACGTTGTACCATGTCCAGCCTACTTCGGGAAACCAGCTGAAATGTGCCAGCATATTGTCATTCTCCGTTAAAGCCGTGAGGGTCGCCCAGAACCGGGAGACAACGCTCTGACGATACTGAGACTTCAGAGGCTTTTTCGAGAGGCAGGTGATGTCGTGGAGAAACTCGTAAGGGGCTGTGAATAAGGCGTAACATTGGTATTGAATTCGAATCAGTAGTTTTGTCTATCATTCTTGTGACGAAAGCGGAGCCTACCTTCTATCGTTATCGTGTACTGTATCGTATTCGAAGCAGCGAGCGATTTCGAAGGCCAGGACGTTACGACGAGATACTCGAGATAAACGTGGCTTTTCCACGGTAGAATAAAACAAATTTCGAGAAATCCGTCTCTAATTGCAACCCTCTTTATGAGATAACCGTCCCGCAATCTGCAGCATAATAGGCTGCTGAGGGTGCAGCTGACTTTGTCGTCGATTTGTTTTTTTCGCAACAACTGCGGTCTTTGATGACCGTAGAACAGAGAATTTCCCGTCCGCCAGACGTTGAGACTGCTCGAAGATTGGCAAGTTTCAGTGCGATACAGTTGCCAGCATAGAAAACTTCTGTGATACATGTTCAACTAGCCACCAAAAACGAGAGACTGCATAAAAAAAAAAAAAAAAAAAACGTATTAGTAATTGATCAAAGAAATTAAATATCGTACAGAATAAATAAATGAAAAATGTATTGAAGAGGACGTACGACGTTTGTCACGAAAGGCATGTAGGTACCGAGCGTTGCGGTTGCAATGAAACACAGCAAGTCTTGATAAGGTACCAAACCATTGGCACAGTGAGGATGATACGCGCTTCCCAGATGTATGAAACTACAAGCTACCGTCGTTGCTCGGAGTTGTTGAACCACCGAATCGAGGACGTGGATGTCCGCGACTCCGACTATACCGTCAGAAATGACTATCAAATCTGCAATAACACGATGTGTTTGAGTGATAAAAAAAAAAAAAGAAAAATTTATGCTAGGTGAGGTCGGTCAAGAGACGAAGATTCATAACTTACGAGCGCAACTGTGCTCCGGTAATAGAGCGAGGGCCAACATCCCGTACCGAAGCATATTTATGAAACTCGCCTCCGGCGATACCATAGCAACGTTCATCATAGATCCGCTACTGTTAATTCCCATGCTACTTCCACCCTCCTCGAACAACCCGCCGACCAATTGATCGCTCTCGGCTCTCATGGCTTCTAATTGTTGATTGGCCATACCGGTTACGAGAGCTATCTTCTTCTCCAACAGATTCAATTGCTTCTCTATAAATTGCAACAGGTAACCGACGTTATGGGTATTTATCAGCCAACCCTGGACCAACACTTGCTGAGCGGGGTTCGTGAAAAACGGCGTGTGCACTATCACGGTAACGTGAATATCCGGTCTCATAACCCGATTTCGGCTACCTGGAACTGTAAACTATAACTCGTACATCAGAAACAATGAAATCAATTATATTACAATAACGTTACTGTAAAATTTTTATGTTATGTAAATCGTAATTTTCAATACATACAGGAATAAAAAATGTATCTTTAACATAATGATAATTCTTACTGGCTCCGTTATATTTTCTAGTAAGCGTTTTGTAGCTAAATAAACTTCGTCTATGACAATTTCTCCATGTTGTATATCCTGGAATAATAACGATAGTATGTTAAAAAGAAATTTATCCAGGACAAAGGGAATAATAATTTTTCTCAAACAGGGTATCGAACTATAAACTCACAACTGTGCCCAGCGAAGGACTGAGATCCAAGCACAGTACAATTCTGTATCTGTGAGCCAAGAAAATAACGCCGGTAGATTTGGTCACCCTGTATCGATAATGATCGCTGGATTCTATGCTCCAAGAGGCAGGATGACTCTTAGGCAGGACCGATGCAATTTCCAATTCGGGAGACTCTTCGTTTTCAACATCCAGATGCTGTATCGATACCACAGTCTCCAGATGTTCGAGTATCCATTGTGCCCTGACATTGCGGGATATGGGAAAACCCTTTTTCATCAGCAGAAAAACTGTCGCTGCCTCCAGGATAGGTTTTCCCTTCAAAACACAATAGTATGTTATTTATTGTTTTTGTTGTTGTTGTCTTTTTTTTTTTTTTTTTCATAAAAAATCGTTTTTGTAGAAGCAACTATTATCCTGCAACAAGTGCTGGAACATCGTAAGTGAAAGGATGAGAAAATTCACCTCGTTTTCAGGACTATCCATATCGAAGATTAAGTTACGTATTCCTATCTAGATAAGATCCATCGTCGACGATAATTTCTCTGTGAAGAGATTCGGTACATTGTTTATTCGATATTCGACTTGTTTTGTTTGTGTTCTCTGAATGTTTGTGCACAGTGCGCAAAGACGTATAATCGATAATAATTTGATTTGTATTGTCGGGGCAATGGCCCGTCGGACTAACAAGTGTACTCTCAATCTTCGGTACAACTCTCTCGTCGGGCTCGTAATAAAATGATAAACAAATCATAACCTATCAACAATGAAGCTGATTTATGTGTAGATCAACGTGGACACGATAGTAATTCGTACCAATGCCACATCAATGACACTGAGCGCACGTGTGTACGTCTGCATCAAATGGCGATGCAAATAAATAAATTCACGCGTAATTAACGTTGCTCTCTTTTTGTTTTATTCTTTTTTTATGCAGCAAGGGCAGATTTTTTTTATCACTGGTCAAACTTAACCTTTATCTTTTACTCTTGCACTTGGCTTCTTTTAATTTGGATTATTACTCTGTTCTTTTTTCGTTTTATTTGTACGAAAACTACGATTGACAACGACACATTCTCGATGATTCTCGATGTACGCGATAACCGTGCGATAACCCTTCCTCGTTATTCCAAGGAACAATCGCCTTCTATTATTGTTGAGCTTTCCTCTCTAGCAGTATTTAAAAACAGCCCGCTCCGATACGTCATTGTGAGGGTGGACCTAGAGATATGTGCCGTGACTGTCATTTTTTGAGCTCCATAAAGTTAGCCATGCAAGTTTAATAAAAAAATTTGGAACTTATATCATTCGATTGGTGGTCGTTTGGTGGTGATTGGTAGCCTAATTAAAACATTTGGTGGTCAATCGTTTAATTACAATAAATAAAAAAAGGAATGGGGCCCAAAGTTAGACATAATTAATTTTTTTTCTTAAAATGACTTCAAATAGGGCTCAATCGATGCGGAATCGTTTGGTGGTCAAGAATAATATAATTAAAACGTTTGGTGGTC
>JAPYZD010003686.1:0-12551 GCA_030522725.1 Ichneumoninae sp. B BG-2022a
ACTGGTTCACCGGTGTGCAAAGTACTTTGCGCACTGGTCATCGGTGTGCAAAATAAGGTTTTGCTACTAGTGCCATCTAGCGGCGCAAACGGTTACTATATTAACAGACGGTTGCCATAGTAACACCGAGGCTAACCCCATTGTGCATGTCTGTGAAAGGTGGGCAACTCGGATTTTGCATTGCCTTCGTAAAGAAAAATATGGTTCGATACACAAGGCCATCTCGCTTCTTGCGCACTGCTCGTTTGGCCTCTAGTATCAAAATATACTATTCCTCCCTTGTGGCATAATATACTATTAGTTGACCGGAGATTTAGTCCGGTTGACCAATCTTTATTTACATCATATAAGGCATATTTAAATAAAAAATACGATCAATGTTGAAACATCAATCCTGTTGAAATATGCTATTTATTCAGAGGAATATCCACTAGCTTAGTTGGCTTGATCGATTAACCAAAACGTATGAGTATTTTGATTTTTTTTTAATGTGAAGAACTCAGACTGTTATTTTCCTTTAATAAATGGTTATGTTGTACCTTAAAGTATTTTGCGGAACATCATTATTTGCTTGAATCATGCAACCGTTTCATTGGAATTTCTGACGCAAAATAACCGAATGTCGTCGCACACAAGTGCGTATATCGGATTGGATAGAGGTAATTTTTTGTCAAGAAGACTGAAAAAGGTTTCGGTTGAAGACTAACAATACGTGTATATTTTATTTATTGCTTGTTGAGTTCCTTCAAAGTTCCCATCGAACTCGCTCAATTGCAACAATTCTTACACCTACGTATAATCTATAATCTTGGTCTGATCACCGACGTAGGCACTGTCAGATTAATGGATCAATGCTTTGCGGATTGAACAAAATAAAGTCAGATTTTTTTTATATACATCACGCGAATTTAATACCCATAATCACTGGTGAAAATTTCGGAGCGTCACATCCGGCCTCGATGAGTTCCGGAGAGGGGCTGCTATCAATATATTTATTATAACAATTTATTTATTATATTTATTACTCGACACCAGTTCCATTTTGCAACAGATATCGCTCCTAAATAAACAATGTCGCACCGAAGTTTACCCCAATAACGGACGCGTACAACGCAATAAATTTATTGTCGCGCGTGGCTCGGTAAAGTAAACAACAATTTCCAATCGCCTCTCATTGATAAATCCACACTCGTTATTTAGTAATTCACGTCACAGGGTTCGAATAAAAAATGTCACAAAAAATCACTCCATTATCTACTGTTCTGCATAATACCTGTATACCGAAACATCATAAAGGCAAAATTAATAATTATAGCTGGAACACCGGTCGGTTAATCCAACCATCTTTTTCTTCTCCATTTCGCCCCCTCTCATAAATGGCAAAGATAAGCCGCGGACATTATTGTATCAACGCGCTGCGGCTTCAGAATAGTCTAATTTAGGTCTCCACTTTTTTTATTTTTAATGAAGAAACTCAACCTTCACGTTTCAACTCTGGACAGAACGATGTTTATTATTGTCTATAAAAAGTGGTGGTGAATATGGCCCACCTCGATTAACACGTAAATCAATGATACATAGACCGGGCCATATTCCCCAGTTTTACCCTAGTTACATAAAAACTATTTTTCATTTAAATGTAGACATATATTTCTTTTTAATTTAAAATTTAGAAATATATTGACATGACACGAAACTATTTACATGTCAATATTACGTCATTTCTAAGCCATAATACTTAAGGAGGGAGTCTCGCTGCGCGCAGACTTCGCTGAAGTTCGACAACGAGAAAATTATAAGTACTTCTTGATGGTGTAAAAATCTGAAAAAATCATGTATACTAAAGGTACTGAGAAGATTAATTTTGCATAATAATAATTGCAAATTGTTATTAACAAATTCATCAAAAAAACAATTGGTTAACAAATTACCTGGCAACAAAACTTTTTTTTTATGGAAATGATTCGTTCATTTTTCTGAATACGTATGAATTTTTTCAGATTTTTAATTAATCGTTGATTTTTTATTTTTTTTTATAGAACAAAAATCAACGATTACTTAAAAATTCATTCATTCATTTTGTTCTATGAGGAAGATTTTTTTTCTATTCGAACAGCAGCCTTGACTGAGAATCGGAACTGATCTTGGTAGATGTAACTGAATGTTTAATTGCATTAAACATACTTCGAATCGGCTAGAGCGAATAATTATTGAAAAAAATTAATGCCTGGAAAAAAATAAATTGGCAAACAAATGCCGACCTTGCGCGTATATTACCGGTTGGTTAATCCGATCATTTTTTTTTTTTTTCAATGTGCCGCCCTCTCCCCGATGGCAATGATAAGCCACGGACATTATTCTGTTAATATGTAACGCTTCAGGCGATTGGTGGATATTTTTGTCCTTCGGTATAACGCGGTATTTGAATTATCGAGATCGGTTCGTAGCTATGCAGGTAAAAGGTGTAATTGGTGTGGTGCACTTAAACTCTAACTATGCACACAGCCAAGCGTTTGGTATATCTATAACGACGAACTATAATAATAGCGCGAGGTCTCCCGCGTAGCCCGCACGCGGGTAGAAACGATACCGGGCTCCCTCCTCTCCTTTCCGCAAAACTGTCTCTACCAACTAGACATTAAACGTTAATTGCTCGTGCTTTATGGCTCGTACACCGTACCAGAGACCGCTTACAACTTACCGGTTGATCACTGCAGCAACTGCAGCGGCAACAGCGGCGATGGTAATTGCTTGTCTCGAACCCGCCTGATGCACCCGTGTACAATACACTTTTCAGTGCGCGGAGACCGCTACTTCCGTTACATCTGGCACATGTATCGGAAACAACTGTAACGATCGTTCGTAACCATCGTTGGCGCCAGATTGAAGATAGGTATGTATTTTTTTTTTATTTATGTAAAAAAAATCGTGCATTGTCACGGATTTTTGGGCATTTTTTATTCCCGAATAGGCTGAATTCAGCTAACACTTTGGGATGAAAAAAGCACATGTTGATCACTGCAGCAACAGCAGCGGCGATGGTAATTGCTTGACTCGAACCCGTCTGATGCACTCGTGTACAAACACACTTTTCGGTGCGCGGAGATCGCTACTTCCGTTAAATCTGGCACATGTATCGGAAACAATTGTAACCATCATTCGTAACCATCGTTGGCGCCAGATGGAAGATATATATGTAATTTTTTTATTTATAAAAAAAAAACGTGCATTGTCACGGATTTTTGGGAATTTTTTATTCTCGAATGGCCTGAATACGGAAAATAACTGCGGAATGAAAAAAGCGATGTCCAAGTAATCAATCATGCGGCAGAAATTTGCAGGCCAATGGTTTTAAAAACTGGGCGACCGTGTCGAATATATGTAATTGTAGTTAACAGCGGGATTCATAAAACTCGACGAGACTGTCATGCGCGGATAATATTCATGTGAAACGATATTTCTGTGGCATGGTATAACCCTGTTGAAGGATATGCCTGTGGAATAGCGGCATTAAGGAAACAGGTACATCCTTCGTTAAAATGCTTTTTTTTAAATAAAAATTGAAATGCTCGTATATTTTTTTTCTTTTTCCTGGTAATACAAAAAAAAATTATGCAGTATTTATGCAGGGTAAAAAAGAACACACGAAACGATCAATAATCTGTCTTTCTGATGGCGAGTTGAATAGTTTGACGATTTGAAACCCTTTGACGACCACTGGGAAGATTTCGCTAAATGGTCATCTGTAATCTTTAACGAAGTAAAAAAAAAAAAAATATGTAATCGCCTTCATAACCCTTTGACGATCAGTGGGAAGATAACTTGCCCTAAATTTTAGTCTTTAGGTATGAATTGATAAAAAACTTTTTTAACTAAAATCATTGCACACCGCTGATTGTCGATTTTATGAACGTTCCTTTAGATCTTTGATCTTGTAATTGCATGATAACAAAAAAATGTGTGTGAGCTCGATAATTACAAGGAAATAAATGTCGCCCACTTCGGTGACGATTGCAGGAATGATATTTCAAACAGACTTTCGGAGCCGAGTGTCGATGAAAACAATTATACGACCACGTATGCAGCCCACCTTCGTCAGCTTAGGTATGAATTTACACAAAAAAAATTAAATCATCTTCATACCTCTGCATGTCAATTTTATAAACCGTCATAAGCTCGATAATTATCGAGCTCATACTTACAGCTTGTAATTACAAGTAAATAAATGTCATCCATTTCGGTGACGATAGAAGAAAGCATATTTTGAGCAGACTTTGGAAACCAAGTGTCGATGAAAATAAATATTGAGGCGCTTCCTTGGCTTAGATATGAATTAATAAAAATAAAAATAAATTGAATCGTCTTAAACCGCTGAGTGTCGATTTTAAGAACCTTCCCTTAAATCCTTGATCTTTTAATTGGATGATGGAAGGAAAAAAATCTGCAGGAACTCGATTATTACAAGTAAAAAAGTGTCATCTATTTCGGTGACGATTGAAGAAAGCATATTTTGAACAGACTTTGGAAACCAAGTGTCGATGAAAATAATTATTGTGGCGTTTCCGTGGCTTAGGTATGAATTAATAAAAATAAAAATAAATTAAATCATCTTAAACCGCTGAGAGTCGGTTTTATGAACTTTCTCTTAAATCCTTGATCTTTTAATTGGATGATGAAATGAAAAAAACCTGCAAGAACTCCATAATTACAAGTAAATAAACGTCATCGATTTCGATGACGATTGAAGAAAGCATATTTTGAGCAGACTTTGGAAGCCAAGTGTCGATGAAAATAATTATTGGGGTGCTTTCTTGGCTTAGCTATGAATTAATACAAATAAAAATAAATTGAATCATCTTAAACCGCTGAGTGTCGATTTTATGAACCTTCCCTTAAATCCTTGATCTTTAAATTGGATGATGAAATGAAAAAAAATCTGCAAGATCTCGATAATTACAAGTAAGTAAATGTCATCCATTTCGGTGACGATTGAAGAAAGCATATTTTGAACAGACTTTGGAAACCAAGTGTCGATGAAAATAATTATTGGGGTGCTTTCTTGGCTTAGCTATGAATTAATAAAAATAAAAATAAATTGAATCATCTTAAACCGCTGAGTGTCGATTTTATGAACCTTTCCCTTAAATCCTTGATCTTTTAATTGGATGATGAAAGGGAAAAAAACTGCAGGAACTCGATAATTACATGTAAATAAATGTCATCGATTTCGATGACGATTGAAGTAATGATATTTCATGCGGACTTTCGAAACCAAGTGTCGATGAAAATAATTATTGGTTCGCGTTGCAGTGCAGCTTCCGTGGACCGTTTCTCCGTTAGATGATCGTACGCATGTGTCGTACCTCTCCGTTACCACGCGGATCGCGATTCGAATGGCAAATGGATCTCGGCACGGACTCGCGCCGCAATATATATACCGGCTGTCGTACGCCGTGAGTGTTCGACCACGCGGAATGCCGTTATTATTCAACTTTTACACGCTCGCCTGCACGCCCGCGGACGCCCTCCGCTCGCCGGTATCTCGAGGCGTGCATAACGCGAGCGGTGAAAACACCGGTTTGCATTAATATATGCGAATAGATAGCGCGGATTGTAATTAAAGTTTGCCGGACGGTAAAGAATGGACAAAGTGTCGGTCTTATCTTTCCAATCGAGCAAAAGCCTCGCGAGCATGAAGAATTTAATATTATCGAGAGATGCATTGAATCCGACCTTACATCGCACGGAAACTTCAAGATGCTTATTTTTTTGTTTATTACATTTTTTTACTCATAATTATAGCTCACCATTTTTTTCTTATTAATTTTATTTATTTTTATAGTAAAAGAAATAAGGTCCATTGATAAAAAAAAAATTGTACAATTGACAAGACATTTTTTTTTACGTTGTAAAATTTTTTTTATGTGTTTATGAAGGTACCAGAACGATCCCTGTACTGTCTGTATCTTTTCGACGATCGCAATCGGGCGAAAGCCTCGCGAGCGTGAAGAATTTGATTTAATCGAGAGATGTATCGTATCGGACTTACATCGCACGGAAACATGACGATGCACATTTTTGTATTCATTTAATCTTTTTACTGTAGTTCACGATTTTCTATCTTCTATATTTCATAATTTCTTATAGGAAAAAACCTAAAAAAAAATTGTAAAATTGACAGGATTTTTTTAAAGATTCGTTGACCTAAAAAAAAATTGTATCATTGACAGGAATTTTTGTTTTGCACATTTCTGATGAATTTTTTTTTTTAATGATGTACCAACCTTTTTTTTAATGTAATATAATAAGTATCAGGATGATCCCAGTACCGTCTTTATCTTTTCAACGATCCAGCAATGGGTCCGCAGTTTGGCCTCGACCGCGCTCTCGCTTTCGTATACCTGTTGTATCATACCTGCAATATAAGTTGCACTTGTAAGTACAGATATCGAGACGCGCCCGATGGAAATTCTGCTTAATCGTCTGCGTTCCCACGTATTAGCGGGCTGTAATGCAGAAACATAGGCCGATACGGCTGTGCGATTACGCCGCGTTGTGTGTATATCGCGCTACGCAGCGCGATGTTCCGCGAGCCTGTTCGCATTAACTTCTGCGGGTCATTTCTCCTGTTACACAACTGTTTCCATAGTGTAATAGATAGTAGCGAATAGTAGCATAATAGAAAACATTTTTTTTTCAACACGATCGAAGTTTCTCTCGCGTAACACTTCAACTGCGAAATTGTAGTCTTCAAAAAAAATGTATACACTTTACAACAGTTTGTCCATAAACGTTGCTAAATATTCTTATTATCTGATATATATCTTGGAAAGTTGTTTGTATGTTGTCACAATTTTTTATATGATAATGTTTGTCCCGATTTAATTCCTAACAATTATTCCCTTATTATTCTATTCTGACACTATAGTCTCTGTTAATTATGCACAATAATGCGATGCACAACGCTGTGCACTGTCGTCGTTGCCAAAAGAATCTAATTTTTCGATCGGAAATTCGCCACTTCCGGTTTGAAAATCTCATTTTTTGACCGGAAGTGACGTCATACCAGATATCCGACGCTTCCGGCGTGAAAATCTCATTTTTTTTACCGGAAGTAACGTCATATCGGAAATCGGTATGGAGGCACTTCCGGTCCAAAAATGATATTTTTAAACCGGAAGTGACGTCACCCCGAAAATCTGTCACTTCCGGTTTGTAAATCTAATTTTCTTTTTATCAAAAGTGACCAATTTCAGGTATGGAGTCACTTCCGGCCCAAAAATGAGATTTTTAAACCGGAAGTGCCGTATTTCCTGTAAATCTCCGGAAATATAAATATCCGCTTCCTGAATTAGCCGAACAACCAGCTAGTTAAGATATTTAAAAAAATGGTCAACCTCATAATAAAAAAAAAATCCTAAACGTCAACTTTGATCCCCGGTCGTCCACTTCGCCCCGCGGTTTCATTTTGCCCCGCTCCGTCCTACACGGCAAACGACTTTTTGTCAGCGCTTTGATTTTACATAGTTTTTATTTGTACCGTGTGAAAAGCCGCCGATCAGGAACTAAATAATTACGGTAATTTATAGCGTCGCTGAAATCAGAGGGGCGTAGTATTCAGCGTACGAGAATCGAAGATACGCCCCGTGGTCGGGCGATATAGTTGTGATACAGCTATTATGACTGCTTTTACACGATGCCGATGGCATGGATCGACGATTTCCTTCCACATCGGATAATTAGCAATCATGGTCGAGGTACTTGGTGCCTTTTTCCAGACCTCGGTATAGGATACACGTGACGCAACGAGGCCCGCCGGGAGCGAATCGTTCTTTCCCGTCGTCGTCGTCGTCGTCGTCGTCATTGCCGATCTACCGATCCCGGTAAATTCTTGCGCGCGCCCGGCGCACAGCCTCGCCACAGTTGTATCGAGATCTGCTCGCGGTAATTAGGACTCTCGGACGTGTTGCGAGCGCGTGCTCGAACGAACACACATGCACACCGAGCTCGTCTCGATTTCTGTCTCGAGATCGGATAATAAATATCGTACGAGCGACGTTCCCTTGCGAGCGAGTTAACAGAAAGAGCGTTTCGCAGCACGCACGGGCTCCCGAGATTATCGGCATTCGGCTCCGCTTTCCCGATCGTTTTCCTACGCGGACCAACTTTAATCAGGGTACTTGGTTAATTCACCGGTTGCCAGACGACGAGTGCCGTTTACGCTCGAACGGGCGTTTTCTCACCGGCGATCTCATTCCGACAGCCCGAAACCCCGCGGCGACGCATTGTGTCACACCACACCCAGGAAAAATATTTATTAACCGTTGAAGTCGTGCATCGTTGATTTTACCCGGTAACTCTGGACTGGGGTACATATGTACCCCACGTGTTTCCTCAACGTGTGAGGGTACTATGAGCGGTAAATGGGATTTGCGGCATACGAATCTCTTCGTTTTTTCGTGAGGAAGAGAATGGCACGATGAATACATCATTTTAGGAAAGTTTAGGGGGTGAAAATGATACTTAAAGCCCAACCCTCAACGAAAATCGGCAAAAACTGCACTTTTTGTTTAAAAAAATGCAGTTTTTACTTAAATGGTCCGATTTTCAAATCTCAAATTTTACCGAGATTTTACCGAGAAAAAATATTTATTAACCGTAGAACTGGTACATCATTTTTCTGCCCTCTAACTCAGGACTGCGGTACATATGTACCCCACGCGTTTCCTCAACGTATGAGGGTACTATGAGCGGTAAATGGGATTTGCGGCACATGAATCTCTTCGTTTTTTCGTGAGAAAGAGAATGGTACGCTGAATATTTGATTTTATGAAAGTTTAGGGGGTGAAAATCAGACGTAAAGCCCAAAACTCAACAAAAACCGCACTTTTTGTGAAAAACAATTGTCGTTTTTCTTTAAATGGTCTGATTTTCAAATCTCAAATGCCTTTTTACAGGGTACACATCAGGATATTAGGAAAAAATAGTTCCATTTTATTTCGTTCAAAGAGTCTATTTACTTGGACGTGCGAAAAATAAAGAAAAATCGAAAACTTGTAATATGGAAAAAATCAATGATAACGCAAACAAAATTAATTTTGCATGGGTTTTAAGGGAATACGTCATATGGTCGCTGTTTCTTAATGCCGGGAGGTGGTAATAAATAATGATTTAAGAAATTACGAGTAGTGATTTAAGAAATCACGACTGATGATTTAAGAAATCACGACTGATGATTTAAGAAATCACGAATAATGATTTAAGAAATTACGAATAATGATTTCAGAAATTACGAATAATGATTTAAGAAATTACGAATAATGATTTAAGAAATTACGAATAATGATTTAAGAAATTACGAATAATGATTTCCGAAATGACGAATAATTATTTCAAAACGCGTGAAAACATTACCGACTAGCGATGAAAACAAGATATTGGTGAGAGAACTAGTACCTGTTCTATAAAAATATTTTACTAAAATTATAATTATAATTATAAATATTCAAAAAATCATATAATTGTTAAACGTTAATATTTTGTATCACGGGGCTTGTCCCCGTTAAACAAATCTAAATAAATAAAGAAATAAATAAATAAAACGACGAAAAATGATTGAACAAATCTCAGTGTTTCCAGTGACCACTTAATAGCACGTCAAATACCGCGATCGGTAACAGAATCAACAATACATTTTTTCTCGTTAATCTCCATTTTTTTTACCAGTCTCCACCATCTTATTTACATAAATTACATGTTGCCTTTAAAACGCCCATACGAGACAAAACCGTTTGGTTTTTATCAGTGACCCTCCGTCGCCTCTCGTCGCTTGTGCGCACGATATTTTTATCGCAAATACGCGACGTTACGGTGAGCTAACTCGTCAAAGCGAGCGACGAGGCGTGCGCCGGTGGTATCGGCGCCGAGGGATAACGATAGCCGTGAAAGGAGATGGCCGTGCAGTCGTGCCGGCAGCTAAACCCGCCTCGGAGACCTTAAAAGCGTTTCTGGTCTTTGAAACATCGGAGAACCCGTTCATAGCCCAGGGAGTGGGGCAAAGCGGACCACCTCAAGCGTTTTTCCGCGAAGCGCAAAAAAAGTCCCTTCTCGAACGGAGAACGCGGCCCATCTTGCCCCGCGCTCCCTTGTAAGAGCTCCACTTCGGCGAATACGGCCCTAAGGTAGATCGCGGCTGCGACGTTTTCGTCGAACGAACGATAAATAAGTAACTTTCGACTATGTGGCCGACGCACATCCGTTATCCACACACACATACACAAATATGTAACATTTCGTACGCAGAACGACCACGTAAAAAAAAATTAATTTACAATTAATGAAAATTTTTATTTTTTGTTACATTTTTTCTGTAAATTTTAGGCAAGGTTTGTAATTTTAATAATCGGTATTTTAATATTGTCAAAAAAGTACATCAATGTTCAATTAATGTAAGGAATCAAAGTAAATTTCAATATTCGGTATACGAAATTTTCAATTTATTTTCACTGTGAGCACATATCACATGTCGCAGGCGCACGGAGCACAATGCTCGGTCAGCGTCTGCGAGTTACCTCGCACGGCTCTCGGAACACGGAAATGATGGATTTTTATTTTTAACGAATTTTTTTTTCTAACTTTCAGTCAAAAGATTCCTCGTAATTGTAATTTGTGTTTCTCATATTAATAATCGCTATTCTAATTTTGCCAAAAAAGTACACTAAATTGAATGTACAATTGTGATTAAGAATTAATATACTTTTTCACTGAATTAAACTATTGTATAATGTGTAAACTGAAAGTAAACTATTAAAATTAAAGTGCTTTCACAATAAAATTAAAGCATTTCCAATGTTTTTAATACACTCAACATCAATTTTTCATCGTAATCTAAAATGCCAATTTTTGCTTAAAAACTTCCAGTCCGTTACATTAAATTCCATACTAATTTTTTTGTTGTATAGTGTAAATGACATATCGGAGGCGCACGGAGCACCGTCAGCGTCTGCTAGTTTCCGTGCAAGGCTCTCGGAACACGGAAATGAAAATTTTTTATTTTTAATGCATTTTTTTGTTCTAAATTTTAGTCAAAAGATTTCTCGTAATTATAATTTGTGTTTCTTATATTAATAATCGCTATTCTAATTTTGCCAAAAACGTAAATTAATATTCAATTAATGTTAGTAATGAAAGCAAATATCAATATCCAGCGCATTAGATTTACAATTTTTCATCACAATCTAATATGCCAGTTTATTAAATTATTATTATTATTATGTCAGGTACATTAAATTCCATACTAATTTTTGTTGTCGTATAGTGTAAATGACATCGCAGGCGCACGGAGCAGCGTCAGCGTTTGCCGGTTGGCTCGCAAGGCTCTCGGAACACGGAAATGATGGGCAGAAGTGCATATGCCCGTGCTGCGCCGTCCAGTGCAACACCTCGGTATCGCCGTGGCTACCGTAGCCATCAGCGGGCCGGCATCAGCGGCAGCAGCCCACACCGTGCTCTCGTTGCATCTCGCTGTACCGCTTCACTCGACTTTACGCAACGATCGAACGTTCCACGCGCCCGTGCTACGTCTCTGCATGTCCGCTGCTGCACTTTCGAGAACACGCGACGCGGTATCTGCTGTGCGCTTTGTATCGCCTCGTCTCGTATATGCACAACGCCGATCGTTGCACGGACTGCGACCGGGGCATAAGCGAAGTGTGCGGTGTGCATGACCGGCGCGTGATCGGCGGTGGACACTCGGAGGGAGGTGTCCGTACCGTAGAGACATTTCGATCGTAGTCTTGGTGCGCGTAAGTGTACCGAGACACAACGACCCGGCGACGGGATTGACCGCGAGATCGAACGATCTCGACTCCGTTCCGCCGGGAGATCTGCGATATTCGTGAGAATATCGGGAGAGCGAGAGAGACTCGATGAAACGCGGGGGATAATCGTGTCGAGGCTCCGTTGCCGATTGTTTTAGATCCTTTCGCCTCGAGACAGACTCGAAGCCAGAGATACATAACGTGATGGAAAATATTCGTCTCGAGGTGAAAATTTTTATTTTGAGGTATTGGATTCTGGAGGTCAATACTGGGATCGAGTTCGGGGGAAAACTCTTGAGTTTAGAGTTTTTATTATTTTATTGCAAGTCGACGACTCTCCGAGGAAAGCGAAGGAAATCAATGCCGCGCCTGTTCCTTTTCATTCCTTTTCTGTCTTTTCATTTCTTTTTTAATCTCCTTATTTTGATTGTAAAAGTTTACAAATTTTATCTGTTAAGGAGGGAGTCTCGCGTGCGCGCTGACTTCGCATAAGTTCGACAACAATAAGAGAAAATTGCAAGTACTTCTTGATGGTGTAAAAATCTGAAAAAAATCATGTACATTGAAGGTATTGAGAAGATTAATTTTGCATAATAATAATTGCAAAATGTTATTAAAAAACTCATCAAAAAATGCATTGGTTAACAAATTACCCGGCAACAAAACTTTTTTTTTATGAAAATGATTCGTTTATTTTTCTGAATGCGTATGCATTTTTTCAGATTTTTAAGT
>JAPYZD010003687.1:0-15339 GCA_030522725.1 Ichneumoninae sp. B BG-2022a
GAAAAATCACTTCTGCACTCGTGAATCACATTTGGTTTCGGCGAATTGGTATTTTTGAAAACTCAGCTACGAGGTGATTGCATGGTCATAAGGTGATGTGTATACTGTTGCTCACTTCATATCCGATGCGTCCGATCATGCGCAGCGTTGCGCGGCCACTTGTTACAATTGACCCGTGTTACTTTTGTCCCCGGTCTCCCCTATTATTATTATTTATTGTTATTATTTATTAACGCGACAAGATCGTCCTGACGGGTCTCAGAAATTTTCACCCGCAGACAATCGTGCGCGAGTAATTTATCAAGCCCGGTTCCTCGAAGTGTATCAGCCGCTGACAACGTCGCGAGCTCTGATTGAACAAGTAATGAAATGAAGTTTTCGCGAAGGCAGAGATAAGCAGAGCTTAACGATAATTTCGGGTCGTTCCTCATCTCCGAGATGAGACGAGCGAGACATCCGTCCGGACCGTCCTTTCTCTATTCTCCTCGCATTCTTTTTTTTTTTGTTTTTTTTTGTTCTTCCTCATTCCGCCTCTCGGCTTCTCCCTCGCGTTCCGTCGCCTCTCATTTACCCGAAATTCAACGGGAGTTCGCGAGACGAAAAAGGGTATTATGCAAGGTAATTTATCGCTAACGATATATCAGACCGAGTGCCTCGTCGCCGCTCGGCCGGAGGAATAATTTCACGTGAAAGAACAGCTCGACCCCTTCTCGGCAGTAAGATACAGTACTTTTCTGCATTCGCGATGCAGCGAAGACTCTCGGGTGTATCTTTTTTTTTTACTCTCATTTTACGATGTATAGATTGTATGTACGGCGTTATGTTCAAGGAAAACGATTTACCGACAATGGAGAATCATATTTCATTGAAGGTAAAACCGCTGCTTCCCGGCTCGTTCTCGGTCGTCTTGTATTGTGGTGAATTCCGCCGTAAAAGCGATCGTCAAAGTTTATTCTCCAACGCGAAACAATTAAGCGGCGAATACAGAAGCCGCCTCGGTGTATTTTCGCCCGACAAGCGACGTCGCTGTCGTTGGGCAAATAACGTTTTATTGGATTTCACCGGAAATCGCACGTTTTCGAGATGAGACCTTTAATAAATTGAAACACTTCGGCGGTTTTAGCAAGGTCGCCGTCTGAGTGCACTCATTCCGAAGTCTACCCACATTTTATTGAAAAAAAGACTCCTGCGGGACTGTATTCTTTTCGAACGCTCCGCGGTGGAATTTCGATCATCGATAATCGATCACGTCGGGTTACACGAGATATTTTTTTTTTTTTCTTTTCAATCTTTTCCGTCAGCCGATGATTCGACGTCTCTGAGAAACAAATAACGTTGACTGTCGAGTGTTTATTGGGTGCTCGATATTCATTTATGAAACTCAAAGAATCGAGTCTCCCTTCTCCAGCGAATGGATCGAGATGGATGAGGCTAACTGATAAATGAAGGAGAGGCGAATCCGACTGTGTAGGTCAAGCTTTCAAGTGATTGTTATCGAATAACCACCCAAGGATACTCGGGAGAAAAACGAAAATATAAAACACAGATCTAGGACTCGAGTCGCTAGGGCGCTCCAGGGGGTATTTTATTTACGATATTGCCATCCGACATCCGGCCGCGTTGAGTTTACTGAATGTCTGTGAAAGATATCTAAGCCTTATGAACAAAAATTGATTGATTGATTGTTAATTAATTTTTTTTTTTGCGGGCCCATTTTCCGGCGTAAGGATTTTGAGCCTCGATCGGCTCATTTATTGTATGTTGTATTGTATATATATTGTACTATATAGGCGCAGGTCGGACAAAACGAAAAGGTAAACCGCAGGTCCAGGGTCCGAGTCGCTCGGGCGCTCCAGTAATTACTTACATTAATTGAACATTAGAGTCCTTTTTTGTAAAATAAAAATAACAGATTAAAAAAATTACAAGTCTATTGCCAGAAATTTACAAAAATATTGAAAGTTTTATTATAAAATTGTAATACACATGTGAAATTTCAGAAGCAGCTGAGTTTAATGAATCTCCGTGAAAACTATCGATGCTTTCATAAAACAAAAATTGATTAATGCATTTTTTTTAAGGGCCCATTTTCCGGATGTCAAGAGTTTCGGGTCCCTTCAGCTCATTTCTTAGACTATATATATACAGAACTGAGTTCCAGTAAAAGCGATCAAATTTGTCGGTTTAGCGATTTTCTTTAAAATCGTGGAAAATCGTTGAAAAACGCTTATTTTTCTTCTCGTCGTTTACAATTTCAAGAGAGCGGCGACTTACTCGAGGGAGTTTCCAGCGGGGGAAGCTGTTTCACGAGGAAAGTAAAGCTCCAAAATGCTCGTTTCCCCTTGTCCCTGTTACGTATGGAAAGGTCTTAAGGGGGATTTGTGGAGAACGGCATTAACAGCGAAATCAATATTTCTTCCACCCTCCTCTCCGTCTGTTCTTTCCTTTCTCCCGGCATCGTCGATCGCGCATGAGAACCCCCTTCCCCCCTCCCCCGATGCTGTATTTTTCTCTCGAGCCACTATATGTATTGCCATTTCCCGATCGAAGACAGTTCCCGCAGGGAGTAAAGTTATTACCTAGGCAGCAAGCCAGCCGGAATCGTCGAAGCGGTTACATAACTTTTTCCGAGGGACTTCGGCTCCGTGCTCTCTGCCCTCCTTCCTCGGATAGGAGAAAACCAAGGAACGAGTCGGAGCGATCGAACGGTTTTTGGAAAATCCTAAACGCGAGTTCGATCGAGCCGATAAAAAAATTTACCGACTATTTGCAAGTCGGTGGAAACACCGAGGCTCGGCCAATGTTTCCGTAGCAGACTTATCGCAACGGCGTCGAGAGTTGTGGGACAAGAAAAATCGGTATATCGAGTGTGGAGCTGTAAAATATACAGAAAGCGAGGCGTCAGCCGCCAGGATTCCGACACCCATTTTTCAAGCCTCACCGAGTTCTCGGCGGGTGAGGAAAAAAATAACTTACTTATAGCGGTTGATAGAGAACGCTTTTCCGAGTGACTTAGGCATCGTACCGGATCAGAGAAAACCAAGGCATGAGCCGGAGCGATCGTACATGGATTGGAGATCGTACATCGTCCATGAATTGGAGATCGTACATGGTACAAGGATAGGAGATCGTAAATCGTACATGGATTGGAGATCGTACGTCGTACATGGATCGGAGATCGTATATCGTACATGGATAGGAGATCGTAAGTCATGCATGGATTGGCGATCGTACATCGTACATGGATTGGAGATCGTACATCGTACAAGGATTGGAGATTGATATCGCATATAGATTGAGGATTGGGCATCGTACCTGGATTGGAGATCGATATTGTATATAGGTTGGAGATTGGGCATCGTACCAGATCGGAGAAAACCAAGACATGAGCCGGAACGACCAGCGGTTTTGGAAAGTCCTAAACGCGAGTTCGATCGGGCCGATAAAAAATGTATTGTTTGCAAATCAGTGGAAAGATCGACACTCAGCCAATTTCCGCAACAGCCTTATCGTATCTGCGGCGAGAATTGCGGAACAACAAAAATCGGTATATCGAGTGTGGGGCTGTAAAGTGGAAAGAAAGCGACGCGTCAGCCTCCAGGATTCCGGCACCCATTTTTCAAACTGTCGAGTCCTCGGCACGGTGAGGAAAAAAATCACTAACTCATACCCAGTTGATGGAGATCGGGAATGGTCGGGCTCCAGGGCCGCAGTAAAACACCGTCCTAACTGCAGCACCAGCAGGGGGCAGTGTTAACCAGGATACATCTGCGAATCGTCACCAGATATAAAGAATCAGCTATTGCCCGCGTCTTCGTTCTTTTTCCGTTCCCGTCATTATTTATCTTCGGCGCCCGGAGGGGGAGACTAAGCGCTAAAATAATGGTCGATATAATAGAAAAAATGATGTATAGTAACTGATAACGGGAGCGGGTCGTTTTATCGCTGCAAGGGTGGGAACGCGAGTCCTGGCGCAGCAAGGAAAGCAGCAGGGGCACTAACTGATGGTGATAGAACAGTGGGAAGAAGGGAGGAACGGACAAGATGGTCGCTGAGCGAGTGTTCAATACAGGGTCGCGTTGTTGCGAACGGTTTCTTGGGATGAAGGCCCGACATCAGCAGGATAACCGAGCGATCCGGGATCGAGAATGTCTTCCTACACTCCCTTCTCAATAACACTTTGTAAAATAGGAAGTACGTCGATGATATTGGAAAAATTGATTGTATCGTAATATTTTCATACCACGATTCGTTTCTTTCTTTCCCGTAAAGGATATGTAATTTATTTTTTCGCCGATTGAAATGGAATGAATCTTCTGTTAACAATGCAAGGTTTCTCTTAAGTTACGGAGCAGAAAGTGTTAAGGGGGACACGGGATAGACGGCCGTCACGTACGGCCACGAACAACCCATTCGGACGATGAGGAAAGCTCAATTTCAAGGAAAATTATTTAAATAAATTATAAAAATAAAAAAATTACTATTTGTTTAATTCAAATAAATATTTATGTAATGGAAATAAATATTAATTTGACGGGTTGAAGGACCCACGTCGATGGCCGTTTGCCAAGGTGAAAAATTATCATTAGCTACAAAATTTAGTATAATAAGACAACTGTAAATATTAACTTTGGCAATAAATCTCATTCACTACGATTAATTTGTAGAGCAGCCGACGATTTTTTTTCTGGTTGTTACCTGATCGCCTTCGCGATCAGGTAAGTTTTTTCAGGTTGTACCTGTAAATCGAGGGGATGAAGAGCGCCAACGGAATGTCTCACGCAGTATCGATAGCCCGGAGTCCGTGGATTAGAACTTCGGTAGGACCGGTAAACGCAGTTAAAGAACATACGGTCGAAGCTCCAGTCCATTTCTCGAAATTGGTGTCTGGGGATATATTCCATCAGTATCCCCCATTCCGCCAAAAAGTGTTCCCATTCGAGCGACGAAGTGTCGAACAATGGCCCGAGAGTCCTGGCCGAGACGGAGGAGGGCGCCGGAAGGCGCGAACATTAAACGCGCTCGATCTCATCGCGTCCGGCCGGAAAGTGATATAGAGCGATGAGCGAGTGTGTCAAACTGGGCCGCTTTCAGCGGGTACAACTCCCTCGCCGGTCCGACGAGCAAAGCGAGGTGGGAGGGAGGACGCTTCAAACGCAGGAGGTACAGCTGTGGAATCCGGAGTAACGATAAAACTCGTGGCTGGACTTGGGAAAAAACATCGGGACGTCGTGAAAACATGTGCGCAGGCCCGGCCATTTCTTTCGCGGTCCGGCAAAATTTTTCTCGGACGAATCGCGACGACAATTTTCGGCCACTTTATGCGATGGTAATTGAAAACTAAAATATAAGCAACCGAAGCGATCAACTCTAAAGTGTCGAAAGATGAAATTTTCGAAAGATGAAAATGAGATTTTTCAAACCGGAAGCCATCCATTTTCGGTATGAGATCACTTTCTGTAGAAAAATGAGATTTTTAAATCGGAAGTGACGTAATTCGGGTGTGGCATCACTGCCGGTCGAAAAATGAGATTTTCCGACCGAAAGTCGGATATCCGGTACATAAACTTTCAAGAGCGGCTATCCAGGAGTCCAATCAAACATATTTGCATGTTTGTTTGGTCCGTCACGGACCAATCAAACATGTTTGATTGGTCCGTTCGTGCCAATCAAACATGTTTGCACTTACGTTCCGACATAGTTTTCGCCGTTTTATATAAAATTTTCTTATCAACGTTTAAGGTGATGGGGGACTTTCCACTAACTCTGTACGTATGTCACCGCTACAAATACATTACAGATACGGCGTTCTTACGAAAATGGCCGTGGCAGTTGGAAGGAGTGCCGTTTACTTCGAAACCGCGGAGACGGTACGGAAAAAAACGCTAGACGAGCGCCGGGGAAAGAACTCTTTGCGCAGCTACGACGGTATACACTCTGCGAAACAGAAACTGGAAGTGGGCGACTCGAGAGACTCCGCTTGATTTATGAGTAAAGTACTTTTGTTCTGAGCGAGAGTCACAGATTGAGGTGGCCGGCGAGAGCAGGGAGTATCATCGTTTTCCGAGGGTTCGGTCAACCGGAAGCGGGGACCGTGTGTACCGGTGTAGTCGGCGAAGAAAAAAAAAACAAAAGCGATAGAGCCAGCGAGGAGAACTGGAGGACGGCAAGAAAAGAACCTCCATTCGCCCGTAGTGTATGTATACAGTTTCACGATAGTTGCACTATCGTGATGTCCTAGCTTTGCCGCTGGTGAGAAGAAACGCTATTCCGCGTGCAGGGTTTCTTGCCATTCCGAGGATCAAATAGCTCTACGCTGGTATTATGACTTCTTCCGTGCCCCGCACAAGAGGGTCGAAAAAAAAACAAAACTCACCGCTCTCCGATGGCTCTCTCGCTCGTATCGTCTTTATACAGCTATAAATTTAATTCGTCAGCCTGGCGGAACGACTCTTCCATTTATTTTTCGTGCAATTACGGGCTTTATTCGGTCGCGCGAAAAATTCGCCCGACAAAACTCGTAGTCACTGAGTCGAAATTTTTCAGTCGGATCCGTTCGCTACAGTCAAAGTCCCGCATCGCTGCAGCGGAATTATTGCATTAGAACTGTCGCGGAGGCAAATTGACAGGGCAGATTTATGTGCGCGAATTTCAGGAGACCGGCTCTTTGATGCTGCAAGGATCCACTTCCCTTCGGCGCTTTGTCCGTGAGATCGGAGAGGCGTGGAGTCTCGTTCGGAAAGGGAATGCCTGTTTTTGCCCCGTCGCCAGAGAATTGCATAATTGTAGCAAAGCAGGAGGAATTCTAACTAATTGAGACTTGTTGAAGAGGCTTTTTTTATGCGAGTAAAGACAATTAATTAAACCCCTGTAACTTTTGACGAACTGTTCGAAATGATCGCTCATCGCAGTCAGATACGTTTTTACATTTATCATTTTCAAGATAAATCATCGAAGTTCACGCATTAAACGATTGATCGTAATCCTTTATGTCGGTAATTGCAAAATTGGCGAAGTTGTCCCTGCTCTCCCCTATTCGATGAGTAAAAACAGCAAAATCTTTTCTATTTTTCAGAAATGCACGATAACGAAAAATTCAATCACAATACATCCCTGCGGCTATTCTTGTATCATTTGTTCCACCTCGTTAGAGAATAATCCTGACGACGACGGCGACGACAGCGGGAGATAAAAAATACGGAGAAGGAATGTCGTCGAGGTCGCGTTCGTTGCAGCTTTCCGCAAACCCACCCAGATCACGAATTGCATCCGGGACCACGGAGTCAACAATTTCCGGCTACGCTTCAACTTTTTAATTACAATAGGGCGGAGAAGAGCTGAAACCGGAGGGGCGTTCACGATGTGGGGACGAAACCCTCGACGACGACGCCGACGAAGCTAACTCTATCTTTCACGATTTTTTTTCTTCTTTTTCTGTATGACCTTTTTCTTTTCCGCCAGCATGTATACTATAACCTCAGCATTCACGTCATTTCTTTTTTCCTATCTTTTTTTTTTTTTTTGCGGTTGCCCATTACCGAGATTGTGTGTCTTTCGCTTATTTTGCCTTCGTTACCGCCTTTCCTCGCTTTCCGCTCCGTAGATGAGCTAGCTCGGTCTTTCAAGTGCACGAGCTCGCGTTAACGACGCGACGTCAACCCCGGAATATTCGTCAGCGACGAGAGGGTGAAAATGGCAAAAGAGTGACGAAGGAAGAAAAAAAATGAACGTCGCCAACGTCGTTTCGGACGCGAATTTCCCGTGTGCCTTGCCTACGTTCCAAGCCCGAACGCATCATCGTATACAATCATGTAATTACATTAATTATATATAATCCTGAGGCACGTTGTTGCACATGTGCACGAAGTAATTACCAAACGCTATCGTACATGCTCATACACGCGAGACAAATCTATCGAATTTCGAGCCATCGAACCGCTTCGGTGGATGGTTAGGAAATTCAGATAAATACCTAGACCGGATGTGACGAAGATCAGCGTATGCGCATCAATTACATGAGATTTTAAGCCTGAAGAAAAAAATTGCATTACCCAATTTTTGTAAATAACTCAGCTTGATTGGCACACTTTTCTCAAACACAGAATTTGTGATTGAACATTAATGAGCAAAGCCCAACCCTCACATTTTCCGTCGATCGCGTACCATAAAGCTGCGCTCCTATGTGACGCTGAATAATTAGCTGGCGGACATTTTTCTTCATCGTCCTTTCTGGTCGTTATTTGCCTCTACACTTCATAGCAATGAATGCCTCATGAATGAAGAAGCGACGTCCAAATCCATTTGCAGCATTTAAATAAATGTCCGAACTTCGCAGTAAGGCTCTTGATATAATATTAATGGCAAGGTAAATTTACCGTGGATCACGCTATGACCAGTCCATAGCCAATTACGCGTCAGTAAAAAAAAGTACATGTCCAGTGAACGAGGCTGTGGAGCGTTCTGCCCTACTGTGTATAAGAGAGACAGTCGGAAAAGAAGTCCATACCGGTGGTCCTTTATTTTACCCACATTTGACTTCACAGCAGCGAATGCTTCATGAGGGATGGAACATAACGAAGAAGAAACGTGCAATTCCATTTGCAGCATTTGAATTAATGTCCGAACGTGCCGGTAAGGCTCTCGGTATAATGGCATTAATGACACGGTAAATTTACCGCGTATCACGCTATGACTATAGTTTATAGACAATTACGCGCGAGTGAAAAAAGTGCATGTCCAGTGAACGTAGCTGTGGAGCGTTCTGTTTGAGTATGTACAAGAGAAAGTCGGAGATTTTTTATTTTACGTACATTTAACTTCGCAGCAGTGGGTGCTTCATAAAGTATGCAACATAGCGAAGAAGCAACGTGCAAATCCATTTGCTGTGTTCGAATGAATGTCCGAACGTGCCGGTAAGGCTCTTGGCAAAATGGCATTAATGTCACGCTATATTGAGTCTACAGTCAATATACAGTCTATACAGTCTATAGTCAATTACACGTGAACGTAACGGGGGAGCGTTGTGTCCGAGTGTGTAGAAGAGAGAGTCGAAAAGGAAGTCCATTCCGGCGATGGTTTTTATTTGACGTACATGGCCCCTTTTATCCTTTTTCCAGCTCCTGGGGCATCGTGCGCCATCGGTAGTATTACCAGTAGCCCACTTTCTCACCTGGCTTCCGGTGGGCGGCACTGCCTTCGCGCCGGCCCCCTCCACCCTAATATTTTCCAGTCACGTCTCGGATATGCATGAACTTTAAAAAGTGGCGGCTTCGTGCTTACGGAATATTAAAACCATTCATATTTACCGAGGCGGAGAGAGGGCCGCGACTAGATACCGTAGGCACGTAATAACGCATTCTTCCTTTTCCCCAATCCCTTCATCACTGCGCCGCCAGTTATTACTTTTTATTTGCTACTTTTTTTTTATTCCCACGTAAATTATCGTACTCTTCCTTTACACGTGTCCTGTCCCGGTGTACTCGACGATTGCTCTCGAGCGTTTTGCTTGCCATCCAGCGAAGTGCAATGTAAATGTACACCTCCGGCAAGCGGCTGAGCACTCCCTCGCGATACGACCAACCTGAAACCAGCCGGTCGATTGGTACACCGAACCAACTCTGGTTTCAGCGTTTGAAAAGTTGATAGTTCGATGTTTAAAAGAAAACCCACCAGTATATGTGTCGAATGGGAGGTTGGTTCGATTTTCCTAAAACCAATACTGAGCCAAGAGTTATCGGCGATCACGACATAGAGTCGGAAATTGGCTTGTTTTGCGAAAGCGCATCTGCAAACCAACGTTCTATCCGACATATAGCTGACATAACGGTTCGCTTCACCGTTGATTGTGAAACATTAACCAAAACCCAATCTCCAGAAAGTTGAAGTCAGCGTTGCTTTCAAGCACAAATTGACCAGTTCAGTTGGGTTGCTAGAAAACAACGCAAGTCCAACCCAAAGTTTTATGGTTGGTTGGTCCGCGAAGGCTTAAAGGACAACCCGGTGACGCTTTTGTTTCAGAACATTATTCGGTTCATTCGCATTCGACAGGACTATCGTTCTCGCACATCGAATCTCTGCAGGTTCTTAATGCAGTTTCATTTCTCACTTCAAGGCTTCCAGAAGTAAGAATTAGAGACCCGTAGATAAATGTTAAAATGTGTCCTCGCGTTCGGTCGCTACGGCCCTGCGGGCTGGGCGTATGTGTTGGTAGGACGTCGGTGAGTCTTACCGTCCGATACGGTCTCTTCGGTCTCTCTCTGAGTCTGCGCAGTTCCGCCGATGGCGGCCCGCACAGCTGACTCGACGGTGTTTTTCTCGAGGATGCACTTTCGTCGCGCTTAACTCAGCACCGGCGATCCGCTTCGTCTGGGGACTGCGCCGAATTGAACAAGTCTCTCGGGTTGTGTGTCGACAGCTGCCTCGTCCGGGAAGCCTTATTTTCGTGAAAACTTGAAAACCCCGGATTGTGAAAGACAAACCTTAAACCCTGTAAAAAACACCAGGGAGCTCTTCACAACATCAAAAAGAACACAGTAAAAAGGCTCGATAACGGAAACTGGGAATTCTCAACGACGAAATTGTCATGACCTGATTACCTGCGGCGTGGCCGACGGGTCGGTAAGGTAGGAACCTGCGCGAGACTGCGAGGTGCGGCTTCAACAGGCGACAGGTCGCTGTTTTATCGTAGAAGGATCAAAGCGCACTGGTGAAGCAATTTTACTCTGTCATTAACGCCCTGATAGACAAGCGCCACGAAACGGACGCAGTTGGTGCAACATTTCTCCAACTGCGAAAACAACACACCGCGGTGAGTTGCTTTTTCTCATCGGCGTACACTGTATAATTCTTCTGTCATTGCCAGAGTCTCCGCGCATGCGCTCCCGTCGCGTATTCGCTTTCGGCTGTTTTCGCCATATTTCTCTTTGTGCAAAGCTCGCTGCATACGTTAGTAGCAGAGTCTGGAACGGAACGAGCTATGTTTGAAGCTTGCATAGACCATGAGTACGTTGTAATGGGGAGGGGGGGAGAAAAAAGTTTTTAGCTACGCCCGGCGAAGCGAATTCTCGCACGGTCGAGCTCGTAAAAAGTTAGAGTTTCCTTAATGACACTATGTTTCACGATCTGTCTTGGGCGCCCGAGAGTTGAATAATGGTTTGCCGTCGTATTTTTTCCCCCCTCATTCTCGAGCTTTTCAGAGCACAAGCAAAAGTAACGGCAGCCCCATCGTTATAAGCTCATAACCAATTACATATCCAGTAACAACTGAAAACTTCGCCCACGGCAATGACGAGAACTACGCTAGAACGAACTTACGCGAAAGTGGAGAAAGTGTATGAAAATGTAAATTTAAAAAATCTCCGAACTGTAAACCTTCTCTCGCGTCGAGTGTAACTCGACGTTTGTATTTCCGCAACGGGGGGAGGAGCATCTCAACGATTCTAAAGCCTTACAAAGGCGTGAAATAATGTATAGGTTAGAATTGTGCAGCGCTTACGGTCAGCGATCTCCTACGGTGCTCATTCATGCGTCGTTGGTACTCGGAAAATCCGCGAGTGGCGTTGGGGCTGGATCGAAAAAATTATTCGTCCGGCACCGAGACAGCCTTTAATTATGCAATAGGCTTCGGACGATTGGGCTGCACGAAATGGTCACGATACCTTAAAGGTCGATTGTTAAAGTTTGAACACAATCAACGGGTGCCACAATCACCGGGTCCCCGTTGCAAAAGCGTTCGCTAAATTGAAAACTTCGGAGGCAACTCGGTTCCTCGGTCGCTAAGGTTCCTCGCCGGCGTGGACTTTGCTCTATAAAACTCCACGTTAACCTTTGATGAAAGTTCCGAAAATACCGTCCTGCAAGATACTTGACAGGATCCCAGCTGTATCTCCAGCGACACTCATTTTCCAACGGTAAGGGAGGGATTCGCTTCGACGATATTTACACCCGGACAACCCACGGAATAGGATGATCTCGTGCGGACTTGAATAGATGGGTTTAGGGGGCAGCGGGAGGATTAACGGAGCTGACTGGAGGATGATGAGAGGAAGGAATCAGACCGAGCGTTTCAATAGCCGGTCTCACCACTTGGCATTATTTCGTAACTTGTATAGTATAACGGACAACTTTTTTCATTACCGTGAAACGGGAACGTTACACAACGGTTGCGTGATCTCTCTGCCTTTCTGGCGTGGCAACAATGTGAGCGGTATAGTCCTGTCCAGCACTGTTATTTCATTTCGCGTAAGGACGATCATCAGATTATCTTCCAGCGAAATTAAATTTGGCTCCGCGACAACAAAGCGATTTAATGGAATTGCTTGGTTACGTTGGTCCGTTGGGAAACGCCAACAAGCCGCTGGGATAATCGACAACCTGACCGAGTGTTGTGTCACCTTCAAATGTACACAGAAAAAAATTATCATTGAATCAAGTAAAATTTGCTTGCGGGCCGCCAATGAAGTAAAAACGTTGTTTCAAATCTACTCTGAATTCGTACAATTTCATACCGAATTGAAACGATAACATGTCACCTTGACAGTCTTGCTGTCGTGAAACAAACATTTTTTTTCTTCGGCAGCCCGCAAGCAATTTTGTTTTCAGTGTACGGAGTTCAAACCGACGCGCGTGCGGATTAAGATTTGAATACCGCACACCCCAATTTATGCACATTTGCATGTGCGGTTTTGCACTGCAACAAAAGTACGGCGGTGTTTTCAACACACCTACCTACATTTCCATTTTCTTACACACTATATTAACGCACTAGGAGTAAGCATATTTTAGGCATTACCCACAAAAAGTCGTACCGTGGCCAAACCAACCGCCGCATATTCGCTATATGCACGACCTACACAAGCTCACCGGACGAGTGTGTATTGCGTATACATGCAAAGAGCTGTGTGCAAGTTGGGTCGGAGCTGGCCGGTAGACAGCGCGGAATTACTTTTAAAAAATCAAAAAACCTCTTGACAATACCTGGTGAATTATGTGAAGAAGTACTGTGCAAAATTTCAAAACGATTGGTCCAGTAGATTTTTAGTTATTGTGAACACGGACTTCAAATATGACAAGTTTCAGAAAAACGCTTTGAAAAACGCGAAGAGTTTGGTCGCTTAGCGCTCATCTCACATAAGTTTGAGAACACTTCTCGATTGTATACAAATCTGAAAAAATTCATGCATAGTAAAGGTACTCAAAAGATTAATTTTGCATAATAATAATTCCAAAATGTTATTAACAAATTCATGAAGGAAAAAAATTGGTCAACAAATTATTTTTTCGTGAAAATATTCATTTTGCTCCGATCGACTTGAAATTTTAACACAATATTCTTGAGATATTATACATTCATTTCAAAAAAAAAAAAGCAAAAAGAAAATGTTAATACCTTACCCCGCCCTTAAGCAACTCTGTTTTGATGAACTCGAATAATCCCCATGCAATTACAAATCGAATAAATGGACTTTAGTCAATGGTTGCAAGGATTACAGAAAAACGACGCCAAAATAAAGGTTACATATGAGTATATAGCAAGGTACAATTTTGAACATTGTGCATTTGTCTATTGAAGTCTGCCGATGGTCACCTCAGTTCCGTTAGGGCCTACATTCGAAGATGCCTCCGAGTGTTATCATCGAAGTAGTTCCGAATCTACCATGCGACTCGATGCTGCAGCTAGTACATTTTATTTATTTTTTATTTTACCTAAAAACCCGTTCTTCAACGACCCGTGCACACTGTACACGAATCCACACTTTTTTGCTTGGTCAGTTTCCATTGTGCGACGAGTGCCATTGAATGGCCTTAGTTAACCAAATCGTCCGCCGCTGACTGTTTCGATGTTGTACGAAACAAATTCGATGGCTTGTTACGCGAGATAACAGAGGTCACATATACCAGATTTAGTTTCGCCCTCGAAACTGTGGAATCAATGGTACCTATGTAATAGCCAAATGGTACTTCCTAAAGCAAGGGTGGAAAGGTCGCGTGAGCATGTTCACGGTACACCGAGTTTACGGCAACCGGAAAAAAATGCACTCTGCTCGGTTTCTCTGCAATCTCCCCCAATCGCCACCACCCGCGACCCTTTATACGTCGCCCTGTGGACGTACGCAAAACGCGGCGACCCCGTATGTTATTTTTATTAGAGTTTCGTTGAATAGCGCTTGATTGCCCCGCCGGCGAGCCGGAGTGTTTGCCAAACGAATTCTTTCCAAATTTCGCATAGCGCATTATTACGCCTGGCCAGCATCGTCAGGTGAAAGTGGACCGGATTTTCGGATGGATGCAGTCAACAAAAATTGCGATCACTTTTTCGGTAATTAGCGATTACACGATCGCCAATTCAAGAAATTTCCACTGCGCGTTTTTGGTTTTTGTTCTGAAGGCTGAATGAACCGTTTTACTCCGCTGCGTTCGACAAACGAATTGTTGACAAATTCCGCATAACGCATTATTGCGTTCGGCCAGCATCGACAGGTGAAAGTGGGCCGGATTTTCGAATGCACTTAACACAGCGTTCGGATTCAATCGCAATTGAAAATTGCTATTAAATATTATGTAATTTCCGATTACACGTACGTTCATTCTGGGAATTTCCGTTGCTTTTTTGTTTTCTTTCCGAAGGCTGAATTAATTATTTTACGCCAACGTGCACGGAAGCGCATCCTTTTGATGTCGTGCATGTAACAGCTTCAGTCCACCGCCTGTTTCATCGCGCAACGGTCGCTCACGTTTTAAGCTCTTTGACGAGCGGACACCTCGTACACACGGACCGGTGCGTATCCACCGGACAGCCACTTGCATTCGGGATACAAAATCGCAGACAAAACTGGCGCCTATCGTCTGCCCAGAGATTTTCCTTCGTGCTTTGACACATTCACCAACGTGTGTCGCACGTTCCAGCGCACACGCGACGCACCGCATGCTTTGTACCCGTTCTGGCTCGATTCTCGTGACGGATGCATATTTACGCACTCGCGTTACTTGTAAATACACAGCTTTTTACTTGCAAATGCACAGATATCACATCCAAAATACAGTTTGAAAATCGACGACACGAAAAAAATGCTAATTGTACTGAAAACATTTTTGTTTTCGAACTCAAGAAATTTACTACATCTTACCACAAGCTTTGAACCCGTTCTGGCTCGATTCTCATGACGGATGCATATTTACGCACTCACGTTACTTGCAAACAGACAGCTTTTACATTACGTCCAAAATGTAGTTAAGGAGGGGGTCTCGCTGCGCGCTAACTTCGCATAAGTTCGACAACAATAAGAGAAAATTGCAAGTACTTCTTGATGGTGTAAAAATCTGAAAAAAATCATGTATACT
>JAPYZD010003688.1:0-14125 GCA_030522725.1 Ichneumoninae sp. B BG-2022a
TTTTTAATATGGGAAAAATGTGCAATACGTAAACAAAATTCACAGTGAATTTAAAGATCTGCAAAAATTCATACATATTCCGAAAAATGATCGAATAATTTTCGTAAAAATAAAGTTAGTTTTCTAGGTGATTTGTTGAAGAATTTTATTTTTCATCAATTTGTTAATAACATTTTAGAAATATTATGCAAAATCAATATTTTCAGCGCCTTTAATATGCTTGATTGTTTTCTGATTTTTATACCGTCGAGAGGTGTTTGCAATTCCCTCTGATTTCTCCGAAACTTATGCAAAGTGAACACTATTCGCAAGGACTAGCTTATCATTGTTCCGAACGCACAATCATGAGGTAAAAATAAATAAAAAAATGTATATCGGTAGCACAAATCGAGAAAGTGCCCCGACAAATTACCCACGTTATTCTCGACGAAAAGTCACGTGCGGGAGGAATTTGTCTGCTCGGGTTGATAATGTCTACAATTTACTCGAAACAATATTTAACGTCGATGATCGACGTGACGTCGAGCATGAAATCGGTTATGGGAAAAATAGTCGCATATTGCGCGATTCACGGAAAGGAGTTGCTTACGATATCGATTTGCAATAACGAGCATATCGCAAGTGTCTACGCTCATCGAATTTTACACAATTTTCAGCAAACAGATTGCCCAACGATATAGTTAAAAAAATATATTTTTTTACGAATTTAACTACATTCATAATATAAATATTTTTTTTATACCAAATCCCACTTGGGAACTGCTAATGAAAATTTTACCACCATTTCCCGTTGCAAAAAAAAAAAAAACTTAATCACTTAAGAAGCTCGACGTGCCCGAAGAACGATAATAACGATTATTTATCTTACTTTTTTGATCACGAAAGGTCGACAAGAGTGTAACTGTAAAAAAATAATAAAGAACAAAATTCTGAATTCAAATTGTAAACCACCTTGGGGTAAAAAAAGTCCTCAGGCAGGCAACGAATATTGTTTTTCAATAAAGAGCATATAGCAAGTATCTACGAATTTTCAATTTGAATTTGCAATTTGCAATTGGCAGTCGAAGAAAACAATTTTAAACGAATTTAACTACATTCATAATATAAATAATGATTTTCTTTTAATACTAAATCCCACTTGCAAACCACTAATGAAAATTTGCCATCATTTTTTTTATATTACACAGCGGTTTTTGATATTTCCCCGTTGCAAGAAAAAAAATCTCGTCGGGCACAGAGATCGATAATAACTATTATTCAACTAATTTTTTTCATCGCGAAAGGTCGACAAGTGTGTAACTGTAGAAAACGAAGGAGAATGAACAAAATTCTGAATTCGAACTGTAAATAACCTTGAGGTAAAAAAACCTTAGGCAGGCAACAAATTGTCATGCAGCGGCGAGCAGAGCGATGTTCTTACTCGGGCGAATTTACGAGATTTTTTGTTTCATTTTTATTTTCAGCAAGAACCGTTCAAGGTCCTTCGTGAAAATAATCCCGAGAGGCTGAAGAAGTTGGTAGTTATACAGGGAGATACAGCGCTGGACGATCTGGGCCTCTCGACCTCGGACAAGGACCTCCTGACCGACGAGGTCTCCGTGATCTTCCACATGGCGGCGAATGTCAAGTTCAATCTACCCCTCAAGTCCGCTGTAAATTGCAATACTCGAGGAACCGCCAATGTATTGCTTCTCGCGAAACAGGTAATTAAAGTAAAGGCTGAACGTTAATTGCGGAAAATTTGCGAAGGGAGAATGAGGATTGACCATTTTATTATTACTGTGGTAAAAATACTTCTCTGATTACGACTGAAAATTTATCTGAACCTCTCAGCTAGCGGGATAAATTTTTATCTACAGCCCAGAGCGTCTTTCGGTGCTATTTGTTTAATTAATGAGGTTAAATAATGGGGTTTTGACATTTTTTGCCGGGCATGTCACACACATATATATACAAACAGGCACATTTACATCTCTATCACTTGCAACTCTACCAGAAAACATCTCTACTATATTACAACTCTACCAAAATGTCACCAGAGAGTAAAGAAACTCGACCAGAATCAAAATAAAACTCTACCGGACTTGAATTAAAACTCTACCGAAATAGAGTAGAGTTTTATTTCAATTCCGGTAGTTTTATTTCACGTCCGGTAGAGTTTTATTTTAATTCTGATAGAGTTGTGAGTGATAGAGATGTAAATGTGCCGCTTTGGCTGTATATTTTTCCATAGTCTCACTTTATTTTATTTTATTTTGCCATGTTATTTCTGTGAAACAGTTTGATTCTGGGTTTTCTCTTTCTCTGATTTTTATCGAAGCGAATTGTGTTTTCTTTTTAAACATTTTTTTAAAGACATTTTTTTATGTTACGAACAAAGGTGCAAAGTAATTTACACAGGGTTTTTCTACACTTACCTCAAAAATACAATTTAAAAAGAGTTGAAAATTCAAATTTTAATATCGCTTTCCCATAATGTTCTATTATTATTATTTATTGTATTTTAATTATAGCTTCCTCTACGAGAAAGCTAAAATGGTACAACGGAATTTATCATAGAGGAAGTTATGTACAAAACCGTAAAACATGAGGAAGTAATTGGGCAAATCACTTTGCACGCTTTTTAAAATTTTTTCCCTCGGAAACAAAACTTCCTCTACGCGGAAGCAAAAGATCAAATTATTACTGACGCATTGCCGCAATTGAGTAATTATTTATCGTCACATGAATTGAACAACACAAGATAAAATGTGTCTGCAATGTCCCTGCCGATGCTCAATTACTGAGCTCGAAAATAATAATAATAATAATTCACGGAACAATGACGAGCGGACTCGAAGCGTACTTTTCGACGGGTGTTGAGTAGTAACAGTGCGAAAACAGGTTCGGCAATAATAATCTTGAAGTCGGTGCTGTGTTACTCGCTCGTGGGAGAAATGCCCTTCGACGCTTGAAATGATGGGAGAACGGCCTCGGCGCGAAATTATTAGTCCTCATTTTTTTTTTCTTTTATTTTTTCTTTCCTCCGTGTACTTCTCGCGAGCCCGATACGTAGGTGGATCCGGCAACCTTGCGATATATTTTTTCGGCGCGTTAATCTTCTTTTTTTTCGATAGAATTTTGATAATTTATTCTAATTAGTCTCTACGTGCAAAAGTGTGAAACGTTGCGAACAATGGTCGACCCGAAACCTTATTTTATTAATAAAATATTAAATCTGCCAGTCACATCGCACCGTTATAAAAAATTCTAAGCAGTTTCGTTATTAAAAAACAATTCTTTTCGTCACGTTAGTTTTTTTTTTTGCGATAGAATTTTGATAATTCGTTCTAATTAGTCTTTACGTGCAAAAGTGTGAAATGTTGCGAGCGTACAATGATCGACCCAAAAACCTTTTTTTCGATATTTTGTTAATAAAATATTCTAAGCAATATCGTTATTAATAAACAATTTATTTTTATTAATAGACTTTCTATCTAACCGTAATTTCATGCAACTTCTTTTTCTCTATTTTTCATCCGGTATCCAAAAAATGTCCTAACCGATTATACAACTTGCTTTTAAAATTGAACAGACGAAAAATCTTCAATCGTTCATTCACGTCTCAACGGCCTACTGCCAGTGCGAGGAGGATGTACTGGAGGAACGTGCATATCCGACGAGGATGTCGCCGGAGAGCGTGATGTCTATGATCGAGACAACGAGCGACGAAGTTGTCGATAAAATGACGCCGGCTTTGCTGGGTGGACAGCCTAACACATACGCGTTCAGCAAATCCCTAAGCGAAGACTTGGTAAGCCGTTGCGGCTTACCTGCCGGCGTAGCTCGGCCTTCCATTGGTAAAACTATTTTCATTTTATATTTCCCAGGTGAAAATATTTCTCTGAATGTCTCGGAAAATTTATCAGAATTTCCCAAAGTTTTCGGAGTTTTAAGAAAAAGTCAAAGATTTTTCTGAATCTAAATATTCATTATTATCTTGAAAATCTCTGATTTTCTTTGTTATTTTTTTTGGCTAGTAATGTACTATATTCACGAACATTTATCTGGAAAACTCAAATTTTCGCTGATTTACAGCAAGTAACAGAATGAATGGATCTTTGACAGAACTCGTAAGTTCTGTGAAATTCTCTGAGCCAACATTATCCAGGAAACTCATAGCATTTCCGAAAAATGAGAAGATAACTTTTATTCTCTGTTAACGTATCCTTTATCAGAGAAAAAATCAGAACTTTCCATAATTTTTCGGAAAATGCTCTTAATTGGTAGAGATGTTTAGCAAACAGCGGTGAAACTCGGAGAAAAAAATCGGAAAATCTTTGAATATCACTGAAACGAACCGATTAGAGTTTTTTAGACAACTTTTCAGAGAAATATTTTCACCCGGGTAGCTTTGACTTTATACGACAAAAAATGAAAATACGGCAAAACAAAACAAAAAATAGTTGATTAGGCTTAAATTTACCATTAAAATTTATTAATTTTTTAAATAAAAAATTATAATTTTTTAGTGGTCGCCTCGTGGAAAGAACCGGAAGCCGGCTGGATTGAGAGCATGCATGGACCAACGGGTTTGATGATCGCCGGCGGTAAGGGAGTAATCAGGACGATGCTCTGCCATAAAGACAATCTTGTGGACCTGATGCCCTGTGATATCGCCGTTAATGCTATAATCGCACTCTCATGGAGAGTCGCCATCGAAAACCCGAGCAAGCCTATCTTCATGAACATCACCGAAAGTGGCGAGAATCCAATCTCGTGGAGGAATGCATTGGATGTCGGTAGAAAACACGCCTTCGTTTATCCGTTCTCAGGTATTTCAATCTGAACGTATTTACATTACCGCACGTCGGTAATGTACAACACTGTTCCGTATATCATGACTGGCAGTGCTTGATCGTCGAGATACTTGCAAGCTTATTATTCATCTGTTTTCATGCTTGTTAGCATGAAAAGAGACGATGAATAATAAGGTTTCAGAATTTACAGCGTTCAGAATTTACTTGATCCACCTTTGCATACAGTATACTGTGTAAAAGTCTATGTGTGAAAATAATTGTCTTATAAGAAAAGGTTTACATTTTGCTCTTTCAAACTAATTTTTCGTGTCCGACAAAGATTTATATTCTCCTTAATTTTCTAATTTTTCGTTGTTGTATGTTAAACGATTTTTTTTTACTAAAAGAAAGAATCGTTAAATTAACAAGAAAAATTAAATTGTTAAAGTTTGTGAATTTTTTTTTGTTGTACACATTTTTTGTACCGCTTGCCGTACTACAGTCGCGTACAGGTGAAAGATGTTCTTCAGGGTAATCTCGACGCCGCTCAATGTTTCTTCATTGTCTGAAAATATATATTTATTTATAAATGAATATATTTTCGAAATATCTGAACGAAAATAAACAAAATATTGAGAAATTTTTTTTTGTTCAAGGTCCACTGTGGTATCCTGGAGGGGGTTTTACCTCAAACAGACTCTATCACAGCATAATCGTGTTATTCTTTCATCTCATACCTGCCTATGTTCTGGACGGATTGCTGGTACTCATTGGAAAGAAGCCATTCTTAGTGAGGGTACATTCGAGAATCAGTGCCGGACTCAAATTGCTAACGTACTACACAACGAAAGACTGGATCTTCCGGTACAATTTTCTTTATGTTATTTAAAAAATATAACAATAATAATTTGTGAAGTATTTTTTTTGTCGGGTTGTAAATCTTACATTGACATGTTTCAGAAATGTTTAAGAAACGTTTCGTTGGAATATTTTGATAGAACATTTTTAAATATCATTTTCATATATTTCAGAAATATTTCATAATATCGAAAATATTTCTAAAACGATTTAAAAATATTTCGTGGTAGATGGGTCGTTGCTGCACCCTATATAGGTACACCCAGAAAAAGAATTTATTTGACGGCCACCGTTTATTAAGATTAAGTAAAATTTATTTGATTAAAATAAATATTTATTTCATTCAAGTAACTATTTACTTAACTTAAATAAATATTTATTTAAATCAAATAAATATCTTACTTAATCTTAATAAACGGTGGCCGTCAAATAAATTCTTTTTCTGGGTGTATACAACTTCAGCAAATCAACACACCCTTAGCTCCTGCAAAGTCTGTTATAGAAAGTGGCTCTTGGAGTTGATCGGAATAAACGAAAATTATTATCATTATTTTTATCATTATTATACATTTTTCTACCGGAACGATAATAATTTCATGAAATTTTCTTCTTTCGTTTATCCACAGCAACGACGGTTTGAAGGACATGCAAAAAAAGTTACTTCCTGCCGATAACGAAGTTTTCTATACGGACACGAAAGCTCTGGACTGGGACGAATATTGGAGGCACTACATACTGGGCACGAGAAAGCATTGCCTGAAGGACGATCCTTCAACCCTTCCGCAGGCTCGAAGGGTCTTTCGATACCTCTACGTGGCCGATATGCTAGTAAAAATAATATTCGTCGGACTTTTGGCGTATCTGGCTTACTCGTGGATCACCAAAATGAGATTACCTATCCGAACTTTTGTCGAAATCTGAGTGCTGTGCCGAGGCGGGCTTTCAAAAAGTACCAAACGAGTCCACACGTTAAGAAATTTGGAACAAGAACTTTGATTAAGTTAACGACCATTTCATTTATCGACAGTATCACTTTGTAACGCCGGTAAAAATATTTCTTTGACTATTTGTCTGAAAAACTCCAACCGGGCCGTTTCCGTGATATTCAGAGATTTTTCTCTAAGAAACACAGAGAAAAATCTCGGCACAACGTCCAGCAATTACAATTTATCACAGAAATTTTTAGTATTTTCCAAAAAATTCTGGAAAATTCTGATTTTTTTTCCCGATAAAGTACGTTTAGAGAAAATACGGTTGAGCTGAAAGAGCTAGATTGATGGCCCGTTGGCAATAGCAATAGGAATGTATAATGTAAATAATCTTTTAAATGTACTAGCTCCCATATCATGAGAAAATACGATCTCCGAGATCTACGAGAATGATCTAGAGACTACGAGAATGAGTAGTCTCTAAGATCATGGCCTTGAAGATATCTGCATGGGACGAAATTTCGTCCAGTTATAATGACTGTGTTTTGCATCAAGCAAACTTTGCTCGGGGAATTTCACTTGAAGAATAAAATTCTACAAGTGAACAATTTTTTTTTCCTAAATCTGTGCATTAACGGAGACTTGCCAAAGATGAAATTTTATGTCGTGCAGATATCTTCAGTGTCATCTAAGATGTACTCATTCTGTTACTCGGTGTAAGTCAGCGGACATTGGAGTTTTCCCAGATCAATTTTTGTGAATATAGAAAATTAATGGCCAGAAAAAGACAACAAAGTTCATAGTTATTAAGAGAGGTCGGCACATAGAATCATAGAGTTTAAGAGTAATTCTGAATATTATCGTCGGCCAATCGTGCGAATAATTTCATTAAAAATGCGGGCTTTCCCTGATACTTTCTAGGAGAATAGTTTTATATATACTTTGTATAAAAAATTCAGCGAATATTTGATTTTTTCTCAAAACGATTTCTGAATATTAAAGAGAAACAGGCTTAGAATACCAACAAAGTTCATAGTTTTTCATTGAAGTTGGCAGGAAAAATCAGAGATTTTTAGAACAATCAGAAATACTTAGATTCAGAAAAATCTTTGATTTTTTCTAGTAAGTGCGCAAACTTTGAGAAATTAAGAGGATTTTCCAGAATCATTTCCAGAGGATAGATTTTTTGAGACTGTCAGAGAAGGTTTCTGACATATTATGGTATTTCTCTGGTGAAAATATTTCTCTGAATAATCAGAGAAATATTTTCACCAGAGAACCAACGATTGTTTAGCAATGACATTGATTAATACGAATGAGGCTGGATCTGTTGAATTGCGAGCATGAAATGAACATGATATACATAAGTAAGATATTTTGTACGAAAGTCTACGGAAAAAAGACAAAAAATATGTAATAAGTAAATAGCGGATAGTATAGATTTACGAGTGAAGCTTTGAGAATTATATAAATCGCCTGCGAGTTTTGTCCATTCGGTTGAAATCGTCCGTTCGGTTGAGTCAACGATTAACATTCTCTTGCTTGGACATACGTGCCCAAAAACTATTAAACCCATTCGAGAAACCTGTTGCGATAATTTATCTTGTTTATTTTATACCGATGACGACACTGCGATCTCGAGATCGACATAATCGATTGACGCAACCGTGCACGAGACAAAAATTCGTTGCTAATAATAACAGTGACGATTGCATAATCGTAAGTTTGCTTCGACGAGCTGGGAATTCCGAGTGTTTCCTCAGTTGTAACACAAACCTCGAACCTTAGAAAGTCAAAGGCGCGTGTGGCAAGCGAGTGCGAAGAGTACGACGTTTTTTTAAGTGTTTCAAACTCGGAGGCTGAACATATAACATGAAATGTAGAGAAGTTTGTTGTAAAAAGGCGATTTCGTAAAATATATATAGATATATTTATCTAGTTTTATAACCCGTTCAGGTTGCGAATGTAGAATCAAATATTTTTGATCCGTGCTCGCAGACTGATCTCGGAAGTGGCGACAGCCTCGACGTAATAATCTAAGAAAGTCTTCCTGACGTCCGATTATTTTCTCATTAATCGAATTATTGTGTTGTAAAATAAAACTGACACCGAGCGTAATTTCTCTCGGCAATCTTGACGATCTCGCTGTTATTCTGCCCAGTCATTTATGCAAATCACACCCGTTGAGGTTGCATAAAATTATAAAATTTCCGAACGAGACGCTGCGGGACTTGAATGAATGTAAAAATTTATATATTGTCATGACAAAAGTTCGCGGAGAAACTTTTCGAGCTCCAACAACAGTGGCATAATGTTCGTTTATAACTGTTTCATAAATTTCAACATATCACAAAACTGAATCGGTCAAAATTTACCGCTAAATTTATTGTAGAAAGTCCCGAACTAAAATCTGTGCAATTCGTCATTTCGAGGTCATGCCTTATGGATTTTCCCCACTGATTACAAATCTCCAAATTATTTTACTTCAAGAGTGATATTTGATGCACAAACTCGCTTCGGATATAAAATAAAAATTATCCGAAATATACAAAGAATTCAAAATCTCAGAAAATTTAAACGGTTAGATCAATTTTCGCCAAATGTAATATCAAACATTCTACAATGTCAGTCCATTTCTCTGTTAAATTTAACCTCGATACCTCCATGTTCAATTAAATTAGACCGTTTTTAGTCATTTTAAAAAATGAATAAAACTCCCATAAAATCTGACCGCTTGGATAGCTTTTGATCAAATTCAATACCAAAGGCCTTTGATAAAAATGCTATATTTGTGTGCAGTTTTAGTTAGAGTTACCACAGACATAAAAAAAAATTCAAAATTGCAGAAAAATCTTCAATCGGGCCACAATCTTCATGAAATTTGCACTGGATTAAGGATGGTGACCACTCTATTAGTGTGCCAAATTTTAACTCGCCATCTCGAGCTTTTTCCGAGTTATAGCCGTTTTAAACGATGCAAGTCTGTCTCACACACCTACATTCATCCGGAAACCATCCAAAACATATTTCCCGACGTTTTGGACCATTTTCAATACGCTAACACGAAAATCGATTTTTTTTCTTCATTTTTCTTTAACTAAAACCTAATATTATGGAAAGTAATTTGCACATGACTTCCTCATGTTTTACTGTTTCGCGCCCAACTTCTGTCATGAGAAAGTTCATTAAGAATTTTTTTTTACCTCGTATCAGGATGTATGTGCACGGAATTTTTGTTCATATGTGTAACCGATAAATTCGTATTCATCTAATTTTTAAACCATGTATAATAATAATAACATTTCCCCCTTTTATATAGAAATTTTCTAAAAATTTGTTAACGATAAAAGCTTCCTCTACGAGGGCGCAAAAAGAATGGATCAAAAAGTAGATGAAAAAAAGTGAATGTAAGTGGATTAAAGGTAAGAAAAAGGTATTATGTGTGTTATATACGAGTAGTGCAGGGTGAGGGGCACCGTTCGGATTGCGGTGTGTGAGAGTCTGTCGTGCACCTTGCTGCTGGCATCCTGAAATGTTGAAATCCTCAGCGCGCTCTCCGAGACTCGGTGCTGCTGGTGCTGCGCACGAAAGTAAATTGCGTCATTATATAGAGGTCGGTTCAGGCGTTTCGCGCAGTCGGTTACGATCGTAAAAAGTGACTCTGCATTTTCGCGCATTTGTTTATTATCTTTACAGAGAGCTCGTAGACCGAGCAAAAGTTCTCTTCGCATTCGATCATCTCCTCGTTCAGTGATGGGAACGAGAAGAGGAACGCAAAACACAGTAAATCTTTACCGATCACTTTGGTATCGTGATTAGAGAACTGACCTCGAGAACAAAGTATCGGGAGGTCTCGGGTTCGAGTCCCGGTGCCGTAGTCTTGCTGGCAGAGAAAATATTGTGACGCGACGTAGATCCTGGCATCTATCGTGCGATTGCCGATATATAGAGGAGAGCGGGGTAAAATGGCACACCGGGGCAAAATGGGATAACGAGACAAAACGCAATTCTCCAATAACTTTTGGATGGTAGCGATGGTCGTAGGTGGGGCAAAACGGGTTTGAAAATCCGGATGTACCAATTGGGACAAAACGGGACATCCGAAGACTATTGGAAAATTGAGTTTTGCCCTCACTGACCCGTTTTGCCCCGCTGTGCCATTTTGCCCCGCTCTCCACTATGCCAATAGACGTCCAATGTTTACAGCCAGTAATCGACGTGACGTAGATCCGGCGCCGTGACGCAAACCTACAAGACCGACAGTTACTGACATCCAAAAGTACAGTTAACGTTCACTCATATTGAGAAACCCCCAAAGCGGTTCCCACTAAAGGAAAAATAGTAGGTCTCGTCGCTAATAACCATAGTAGTTGATGCGACGTTAAATAATAACAAATAAAAAATAAAACAGTAATTCTTTATTTTGAGAGTCCATCGAAAAATATCTTTTCCATAAATTTTCGTCCCCTTCCCGTTCTCTCGGTCGCTCCCGTCAACCTGTATTGAGGGGCGGGAGTGAGCGACGCAGGCGGGGAAAGTCCCGAAGGGGACCTTGAAGCCGGCGGAGCGGCGAGGAGGGATACGCGTCGGGGGAGAAAATACCGAGAAGTCCCGGGGAAGAACCCGAAACTGGTTCGTGATGAGCGAGCAGCTACTTTAAATGTGTTCTTTTTGTTGCCCCGTGACTGCGCGTGCATAACTCGCGCAGAGACGTCGAGGCGTTCGCGTGATCGTCGAATAATTACTTCATCGCTTTTGTTATAAATTATTCAAAAGATTGTTGTTATTGGAAGGTTCATTCGTGGATAATAAATAATTCACGCGGACTTGTTTGAGCCGCTAATCGGTTTGCTCGCTCACATGGCCGAGCGTCAATGTGGACATTGCCCGGTAGATGGAGGATGTTCCGAGAACAGGATATTTTTTTTCACACGTAGTTGCGAAATCTGTTTCGTAAAATTCGTGAAATTATAATATCGAACGTGGGTTTTGTTGCATATTATACCGATCGAAATATTGCTTTCACCAATTTTCGACGATAATGAGCCATTGCCTTTTCGTTTCGAACGTCCGAGTTCGGGTGCTTATTATCGAAATGAGGATTTGTTCGTCCGGAAGTGTACAGCGCTCCGTGTATTCGCGAAGGATATAATTACGTGTAAAACGACGGGGGGCCTGTAAGTTTGAGTAATGTGGAATACTCGTCAGAGAAAGCATGACTACTGTAGCGGGCGACCGCAAGAAATGGACAATGTAATCTTCACTTCTTACATTTTTGACAACTCGACGTGTCGACGAAATAATTGTCCACTTAATAATCTCTCATTCCGCTGATCGGTGGGAACGCCGCGTAGCCGTCGAGAGCTACTGAAGATATTTTAGAGGTTGAAAAATGTATTTTAGAGATGAAATAAAATTGTATTTCAGAGATGAAAAAAAAAGTATTTTAGAGATAATATAAAAATACAGGTATTTCAGAGATAAAAAATAGATGTTTTTTATAGATGAAACCTGCAATAATTATAAACCGTACAAATGCACGTGTAAAATCGCCGCCTCGAATTGTCCTCGAATTTTGATATCAATTAACGACGATAACTCGATGACTGCAGTCTTGCTTTGTTGTTTTCGTCTATCGTTGAGTGGGCATGAATCGATTATAGTACTTTATTACACTCGGTGCGAAAATGTTAGTTTTCCGCTAACTATGCGTTAAATAGATGCGTGAACGAAAACCCCATTTTCACACCTTGTGAAATAAAATTTTGTTCGATACTCGTGCGAAAAACATTTTCTGAACTCGTGTGATTGCAACGCTCGCCTTCGGTTCGTGCTGCAAACTCACACTCATCAGAAAAAGTTTTTTTGCACTCGTATCGAAATGTAACTCATGCATGAAATGTTATGTAACTCATGCATGAAATGTTATGTAACTCATGCATGAAATGTTATGTAACTCATGCATGAAATGTTATGTAACTAACTCATGCATGAAATATTATGCAACTCATGCATGAAAAGCGCTTCTTTCTGTGCCTGCCGAGAGTGGCGAAAGTGGCGCTTTACAGCCATGAATATGGTTAATTCCCGGCGTATGCGCAGATCGGCTACTTTGCGTGCGATTTCTGAAATTTATTGCACGCTGTTCGTACTTTATGCACGCTGGCTGTTCAGCGCCACAATCCGCAGGCAGGGACTAGCACTTCCCCTACATTCGTTACATAATAGTACATTTCGATACGAGTGCGAAAAAACTTTTTCTGACGAGTGTGAGTTTGCAGCACGAGCCGAAGTCGAGTGTTGCAATCACACGAGTTCAGAAAACGTTTTTCGCACGAGTATCGAACAAAATTTTATTTCAACAAGGTGTGAAAATGGGGGGAAAAACCGCCATTTTCCCACCGAGTGAAATAAAATATTGTGCGATACTAGTGCGGTGTAGGGAACATCGTACGAGGACTGTGAAGTAAGTCGCTGTGAAGTATTTCACAGCGTGCGTATAAAATTCTTCTGATTTTTAATAAAATTAATTGTCAGTTAACCTCATTTTCTGATCGAACTCATTGCACAACTTCACCTAACGTACATACGTTTTTCGTGTCACGTACGCATCGTTACAGGGGCCGTTAAAGCATCGATGCATCACAAGCCTTCGGCATATATGCACATTCTTCCCTCGAAGAATGCACGTAATTTCGGGGGGAAGCTGAGAGCTTTCTTGTCAATACCTAATTTGGCGAGATACGCTCGATTTCGGTTAATCGACGACCGTATGAGATAACTTTTTTTATGATCTAGATTCCTCTGCGGCGCGACGCTGGGCATTGGCGAGTATCGCTTTCTCAATCCCGACCCAACTCTTACGATGGAAAATAAAAAATGGTTATATCTTTGTCGGTTTCACATAACAGTTTGTTGTTTCAACAAACCACAAACTTTTGGACACCTTTTGTCCCTAATCTTTCGAAAGAATCGAGGAAGAGGGATTAGAATGTAGATAAAGGACCGTGCAATAGAAGAACTTACGGACATAATACTGTACAAAAAAATCAGGCACGAAACCTTCTTTTTATGCTCAACCCAAAGGTCTCTCGCCCATTAAGAGCAAACGCAACAACTTCCTTCTACTCTCCGTTGGGACATCCGCTAAACGAACCACGGAGAGGTGTGCTTGGAAAAAACCTGCTCTCATTCTTCCTTGATGTTTAACGAACAAGTTTAACTTACCCGCACTGGGGAAACGAATCGCTTATTTAGGCTTCAAGCGATCCGACCAAAGCCGAAGGCCCGGAAGTCATATCCAATAGGGACCACAAGAAGATGGATTCCTCGTCATAAGATGGCCGGTTCCAGTAAGTACCCTAGCAAGTTGATGGACCGCAAACGGACCGAAAAACGGACACGTCCGTTGGGGAACAAAACGGACCCATGGTGTCCAGCAAAAAGTCTATACGAAATTCAAGGACATTCAAGGACAATTTCCAGGACATTCAAGGACAATTTCCAGGACATTTCCAGATCGTGTTGGGAAATTTATAAATAATGAAAATATGCGTATCG
>JAPYZD010003689.1:0-13230 GCA_030522725.1 Ichneumoninae sp. B BG-2022a
TTTTTTTTTTTTTTAAGTATTACGATAGTTTACAATCGTCGTAGTTGTTGTGGTCGTTGGCGTTGGCGACTGTAAGAAAACGCGCTATCACGACGTTCAGAAGAATTCAAGTTGTACAGAGGGAGGAGGAAGGGGAGAAGAGGAATAAGGAAAAGCTGGTTTACGACGGCGGCGCCGGTGAAGGAAGACACGGTACTGACCGGCTTCAGCCTGGACCGCCGACGTCCCAGCTACTCATGTTCATCCCGGATACCCTGAGGAGCTGCATGGTGGAACCGGATGTCTCGACTTACCTGCAGGCCCCTTCCGTAGGACAGGTCAGTTCTCATCATTAATTGTATACATTTTTCTAATCGGTACCGACATTACAGACTTACCATAATTATTTCTGTTTAACTTTAAAAAATGGCAATTTTCGAAAAAGGAAATTTATTGAAAAAGTATGTTTCATAAACATGTTATTCAGTTCATATAACTATTTAATATGAATTTATATTCGGACGCTTCGAATTTTTACCACTTATAAAAATATCGACTTGACTAATTTATGTTTCAAAATTTGCATGCAATTCGAGCGAAGTTGTATACAGTTATAGATTCTGTAACGCAGAATTGTTATTTTTTACGTAAATCATGTCCTTAAGGAGATACATTTTTCAGCAGCGATTATAATTATTAAGGAATTTGGATTTTTTTTGCCAAGATAATTATCGAACGTTTTGCAGTAGCAGGAAATATTATTCCCGAAGTGTCTCAAAGAGCGCTACAATATCGCATGCCGAAAAGTATCAACTTTATTATCTTCGTGTAAACGATTATTATTTACCGTCGGATATGATAATCGAACGAAGCGCATGACTAATCGCAACGCGGAGCCCGCGCGAGGAATTAATTGTTGGAATTTAACGAAAGAAAAAGGAAGCACATCGAAAGAGGCCGCTACTACAATGCTGTTGTTATAATAACACAGTCTCGTAGAATCCGTAGCTGCGGCGCGTGTGAACCACCCGCGAACGCGTGGAATTATAGCCAGCCGTCACGCAAACCTGTCCGATTGTTGCGCGTGCTTCTCTCGCGCCCGATAGGGGATGACCCTATCGGGCGCGCGCTTTTACACACACTTACACACACCGACACAAGAAACCCGGAGTTCTTCCCTTTCACATTCGCCTCCTGGCCCGCGGAACTCGTCAGCTGATTTTCGGCACAGCGCGCGATATTTTTATCGACGTTCACCGTATCGGATGCAAATTCTTTTCTCCCACCCTACCGATGAATAGTTGCGGTGTTTCGTGGATTCGAGAATTCGGCAGCGGTAATAATTTTGCACTTTTGGCTAAACATCATTGAAATTTCCCTGTCGGCTTTCGATTATTTTTTGGAGAATTAATTCCCCTTAATAGCAGAATTTAATATAGAAGGTTTATTAGTAGTGGATTAATTGACAATACATAACGTGGAACGGATTTTGTTCTCACGGTTTGTCTTCCTTTTTTGTATATTTTTTTGAGTATCGATACCAAAAATTAAATTCGCCAATTTATTTCTTCGTTGACTGTTCTTTCAAGTTGCTGGTGATTTTTTAAAAATTTAACGTCAAAATGCAATACCCAATGCACTAATGAATTCAATTCCCGTATAAGGAACTTCACCGTCTGGTCATTGAATTATAGAATTCTGTTTGTAAAAAAAATGTCTGTAAAATGTTATCGGTTAACACTGTCTGGTTATGACGCTAGGCGATCGTTCGTAAAACTCGTATCATTGAAACGCACGAGATAGCAGAATTGACTATATAGGTTTTTTTTAAATTTAAAAAATGCAAGACTTAATGAATCATAAAATTCTCGTCCAGTATCGGAAATTTCAACATCTGGTCGTTGAAGCATAGAATTCGGTTTGTCAAAAAAAAATGCCCTGTTCCCGGCGTTATCCGTCGACGGTGTCCGGTTGATTATGACGCAAGGCGATCGTTCGTAAAACTGCGGATCGTTAGAGCGCGCGAGGGTCGCGAGGTCGGCGCGGCATTTGACGGCTCGTTCGTCGAGTTTGTCACGTCGTTAAATACCGAATCGTAGTTTAGTCCCTTGACCGCGATACTTTTTTCTCACCGTCGCATCACGGCCCGTCCGGATATGTCCTCCGACACTCGTCGTTCGCATAGGAACAGCGAGCGAGAGTCCACATCATCGGAAGGTTTACATAAAAATAAATAAAGAGTCATCGGGTCATCGACCTCGCTGTCCGGATCTCCGCTCTCTTCCCCTCTCTTGCCTTCTTCGGGATCATCTCGCTCCACGTCATTTTCTGCAAACTTAGAACCGGTCATTAGCGCGACCGTTACACTGTTCTCTGCGTGTGTGCGTGTGGGTTCAGCTGCTCGTATGCAACATGACATTTGTTTTCGAGGGGGTTGAGCATTCGAGCTTCGGCAGCTCGGTGCGAGACGCAGTGCTCCGTCCTCGATTGAACGAGCCAATGCTGCATGCGATTCTTCAATCGCTATGCACACTATTTTCTGCTGCATTCTTCCGCGACCTGTTATGAAATAAGAGCCCCCAGTCACTGATCGAAGTCTATCGGGCGCGGAGAAACAAAAGATGGCAAGACTGGCAATCTTTCTATTGCAAATATAGTTTTTTGGATCAGCCAATCTCGTGTAGATAGCAATGTAATATAACATGACATGTTACATGAATTTAGATAGATAGATAGATAGATTTGTTTGTTTCGAGTTCTAGGGCCTAAGCCCCCTACGAACACCGTGCCATAAAACACAGATCACAAGTAATCCAAAAACCAGCATAAATGAAAACTGAAAATAACATAAGGTTATGCCAAAACAATAATAAAAAATATTACAACAAAAATAATGAGATAATAATAAAAATACTACAAGGAAAGTATCACAAGCGATGATAAAGCATAATCCAAAAGAATATAAACCAAAAGTCGTATTTACATTATATTAATAATATAGAGCGATACGAGTGACGAAAAAATTTCGCTAAGCGCTCAACACTTACCGAGCAAAAAAAGGAGTAATAGCTAGTATAGAAAAATTTATAATAGGAAGATTTCTGAAATCTCACTATTTGTTTTTTCTCATAATTTTCGTAGAATGCCATAAAAATTATTACTCCAGATCGCGTAGCAACTTCATATCATGCCGCACAGTTTTCTGTCACATAAGTAACAATAGTTTATTTCTAAAAATCATCCCTAGGATGATCAAGTTACCGATGAGGCATTAATTGAAGCTTCTACAGTCGCTTTTTTCAAAAATCGGTACACGATCAATTCCCAGTACTTTTATTTTAGTACTTCCTCTTGCCTCAGCTTTGCTTCTTTTTCCCCCTCCCGATTATCATTCATCGCTCGACTCCCAACAATGACGATGATCTTGACGCGCACATTTGGACGTGGCTTCGAGCTCGGCAGCGGGGGAGATCATCGTAAGTTGGCTGTAACTCCCACTTCTGTGTACCATTCTTTCCCTCCATTCCTATTTTTCATCTTTCATCGTTTCTCCTGTTTATATCACCGTACGGAATTCCATCCTCGTCTCTCTCTCCGTGTCTATGCACGACTCGCGTCTATGTCCCGCCAGACGGAGAGGAGTTTGGCTATCGATCGCCCTCAGCACCAGCGGCAGCAGCCGCGTGGTCGCCTCCCTCTTCCTCCTCTCTTTCACCCTTGTTCCTATCTATCTAACTCGTTCCATCTCCGCTAGCCAGCCAGGCTGCATCCCTCTCTCTCCTCACCCTTTGCCTCCTGCTAGTCCTCTTCTTGCTTACTCCTCCGTTGCACCGATTGCACAAAACAAGGCGGCGCATGGACCGCGCGCGCGGTTCATGTACGAAACAGCGGGCAAAATCCGAGTGCAGTTGGACAAAGTTCGCCGATCCCTTGTACAGAGACCCTATCGCAACTCATCGAACGGCCCTTCACAGCGTAACGGCGATCGATTTATTTTATTTTTTAATTATCTATTAAAATTCGTTGTCAGAAATAACGCGTTCGAATAGAGATCGAAGAAGGGAAAACCACTGCGCCTGGGAAACCTTCGGAAACCTGATGGGATCATTTCGTATTCTTCGAAAATTTGAAGGACTTAAAAAAATTAAGGAAGAAGCTCTTGTAAAATGAACAAGATAAAGATTGCGGATTATCGTTACGTGTAAGAAGTGTCCGAGAAAATGTACACCCAGAAAAAAAATTTATTTGACGGCCGTTTATTAAGATTAAGTAAAATATTTATTTGATTTAAATAAATATTTATTTCATTTAAGTAACTATTTACTTAATTTAAATAAATACTTATTTAAATGAAATAAATATTTTACTTGATCTTAATAAACGGTGACCGTGAAATATATTTTTTTCTGGGTGTATAGTTCTCGAAGCCACTATTGAGAAATTTGTTAAAAAATATTTGGGTAATTTTCACGATGCCGATGTACACAGCACAGTAGATACATTTTCTTCACCGTGCACATCGCCACCGTAAAAATCACCTAAAAATTGAAAAACCAAATTTCTACCAAAATCCATCAAATAAAAAAAAGATCGTGCTCCCAAGAACTATAAATGTGTCTTTTAAATGCGTTACACCATCCTCAATAGAGACGAGTGATAAACAGTCTCGTGGCACCGATAGCTGGAATGCCATCGAGTTGACCCAGAATGTATTTTTTCCTAAAAAAAAAAAAAAAAAAATCGAAAGATCCACTTAAAAGTGTCAATATTTTCACCGCCCCCTCCCCGCGCTAAATCTAGTTCCAGCGTGATTTTCTAGTAAAAAAGACGAGGCGATTCACGCACACGCGCGTGCGGCCGAGTGGAGGAGCCGCGGGTTACGCGGTCTTCGCGGAGTGTCTATTAATAACCGGGTTTGGGGTGCCGTACCTGGCCGCAGCAGCGGTGCCTCCGTCTGGTCGGCGCGCGTCTCTCCCCCGTCTCTCTCTCTCGCTCTCCGCTGGATGAGAGGAGCGCGCCTCGATCCTCCACCGGCGTCTCAGTGTCGTCGCGACGACCGACGTCGTCTCCGTCTCTCCGTTGTCCGCCTCCGTCGCCGTCGGGACTCGACGCACCAGGCATCGCCGTCGCAACGGGCTGCAGCGCGAGACTCCTCGCGATTATCAATTCGTGACCATCCGGTGTTGCCGCTCGGTTAATCCCCTTAACAATCATCCGCCAAATTCCCCCGTTAAATCGGTCGTGATAAATAAAAAAAAAAATAAAAAATTCAATTTTTTTCCCCCTCTCAACCCCTTCGAAGATCGCACGCGCGCCGTGAGAGGGATTCCAACGATCCGCTCTCTCTGTTGTCCCATTTGGATATATTTACATCGGCGAAGTGGTTACCCCGTCGATCCGCCGGCACGATAATCGCGGAGCTCTCCCCCAGCCTCTTCCCTCCTCGGCCGCTTCACGAGTAATACGCAGCAGCTGCAGCGTCCCTCTTTTTTTTTAATAAAATTCTCGCTCGCAAACACAAACACACACACGCACACAGGCACGCATAGATCATCGATCGAGATCCCAACGACGACGATCAATCGTTTCGTGTCGGAGGCGCTTTTGCGAAAAGGATCGAAGAGCACTGCGAGTTATATAGAGTCTCCGTGGCTGTTCGGTCCGCGAGACGCGTGCGTCGAGTTGAGAAGAAGAGGAAGAAGCAAGCTAGAAAAGCAAGCCGGATAGAGATAGCTAAAAGAGCTTGCGCCCGTTCGAGCGTTACTCTGTCGCCATTCTCTCCTCTGCACTACTCATCAAAATAGAACACACGCGCTGAAATAGAGAGAACGACACATTCTATCGGTGCGTCTCTCGCGAACGTAACACGGCTCTCGTACGGTACGGGCGCTCTCGGGGTGCTCTCGTGTGTGCGGATTTATTTTTCTTCGTCGGACTCCATTCTCGTGCCGATCCGATTCGTCGTCGTCTTGGTCTCGAATTAAATTAATTTGGAAACAAAAAAAATACATGTAACAGAAAAGAGCCGAGCGGGATAAAAGATGCGAATTAAAAAAATCCTTTTCCTAAAAACCACGTTTGTTGTATGCTCTTTAGAAATCCGTTCGTAATTCGCGCAAGTTTTTTGACCGGATCCACGTGGACGATGTGATGGAATTCGTTGAGGGAATATCAACAGTTTTTTGAAAAGTGTTTCGACGTGAGATTTTTCTCTGTGAAGTGTGAAAAAAAATAACAAATATAAGAAAGTAAAAAAACTGTGAGGCTATTCGTTATCGAGACAAGGCTGTAGAGATCGAAAAAAGGGGTCAAAAATTGTAGAAATTTATTAAAGTTTAATTTTTTTTTTTTTTTTCTGAAAGACAAAAGTTGTGAGTTTTTTTGCATCGACGTGATCGTTGGCGAACGAGGAAGCTGAGCAGATGAGGCCACGATCAACCTGCGTACCGGAGGTGCTGGAGGAGTACTGTTGCGATCTGCGTTACGGATACTGCGAGAATCAGTGCTTCTGACAGCCGGCGGACGAGCACAGGGATAGAGAGACGGTAGTGTGCCACAGCGGCCGCAGTGCTTGCGAATACTCGATGGTTTGTCTTTTTCAAATTTAAATCAATAATCGTAGTAAAAATCGTCCGAACAAAACCATCGTCAATTCATCACTGTACCTTCCATCTCGCAAAGATGTACATATAAAAACCCTATATTCAAAGTCAGATTCGTGGAACATAAAAAAATTATATGTACATTTTATTATCATCGTAAAATACGATCAGTAATTGAAAAATATTAGAATCTATGTTATTTGATTGTCCATATAATTTTTTTATTTCAATTTCGCCTCGATTTTTTTCTACTGGCCCTCCGAACAAAATCATCATTAACTTATCACTGGATCTTCCATCCAGTGATACGTTAATTTTTTATATATCAAAAAATTATACATAGATAGATTTATTCCAGTGTACGGCTTTCGTCGTTTACAACCCTATATCAAAAAATTATATATTTTCTTCTTTCTATCGTCGTTAGAATACGTTTAGTGATTGAAAAATATTAGGATCTACGCTATTGGATGGCCCATGTAATTTTCTTTTCCTTTTTCAATTGCGCCTCTATGTTTTTTATCTACTTGCCATCCGAACAAAACCAACAGTAACGTATCACTATATTATTCAATCGTTCATGTAGATTTTTTTTTTCAATTGCGCTTCTATGTTTTTTGTCTACTGGCCATCCGAATATACAACCCCTATATTCGACCACGTACCGAATTTTTTTATCTCATCTTAAAAAAACGATATTTTATTCCTATAATCGTTAAAACACGATTAGAGATTGAAAAATATTATGATCTCCTGTATTTGATCATCAATATCATTTTATTTTTATTTATATAGAAACCTGCGCCGGGATTGTTTTTTTTGTCTACTGGTCGTCCGACCACGCTGCAACCTCGACTACTCGCCGAGTCTCCAGGCCACCACGGGGGGACGGCGAGTAGTCGAGTAGCGTCGCGTGTCCGGCGGGCTTGCCAGTGGTACGATTTATGCAGGGGTAGACCGTAGCGCGTGGCTGCTGCTCGAGTCTGTCTGATCATCGACGCTCCCGAGCGCCCATAACCACTAGATCGTCGCGTCGGAGCGTTGCAACGGCGATGGAACTCTGTTTCTCCTTACGCGTGCGAGGCGCGCGGTTTCGCCCGTCGCTCTGCCATGCTTGTCTGACCAGCTACGACCGCAACCACTAACCGCTACGACGGGCATACATCAGGCGCGCAGTAGCGATTCCCTTGCGTTCGTCAAGCATCGAGGCTCGTTACGCACCTACGTTATCCGATATTCCACTGCACAACGTACCGTTTCTCGCGCCAGCAGAAACGGCTGCGGTGCCGAAGAGCGGAAAATTTTGCAAATAAGAAAATATGTTTGGGTCGTAAATCGTAAATAATTTTTTTTTTCTTCACAACGATTAGCAGAAATTTGAAACTGAAATTATAATAACGAGGCTCAAACATGTGTCTCACATGTGTTTTCGGTAAAATCGAACGGATGTCGGCTGCCAGTTTACTGTCATCTCCGACTCGCCGCGGACGACAGTGTCGACTTTGTTTTCCTCTTACATACACACTCGCGATACATTTTATAAATAAATAAGGCTCAAGCTTTTTACATGAGTCAATAGACATGTAAAAATTTGAGGCTATATTCAACAATATATATTTTTTTTTATCCCATTTTTAACAATGTATTTTTTTTTTTTTTTTGCAGGATGAGTTCCATCCGTTCATTGAGGCCCTCCTACCATTCGTAAAGTCTTTCTCGTACACGTGGTTCAACCTCCAAGCGGCAAAGAGGCGTTACTACAAGAAGCACGAGAAGCGGATGAGTCTGGAAGAGGAACGTCAGTGCAAGGAGGAACTTCAGGTTGGTAAAAAGAAAAAAAAAAATTTTAATGTTTCCTCATCGTAGCGTAATAACGTCGAAACTCCCCCGAAAAGAACACGTTCGACGTCCTCACCCACGAGAGCCCGTGTCTCCGCCGGGGCCCCACGGCGCATCTCGTATTTCACTTATTTCTCCTTGAATAATTTATTTTCGTCTCCGACCTATTGGTCAACGCGGGAAACCGCCTCGGCGACCTTGAAATTTTAATTAGACGCTAGATCCCTCGCTAGCAATATCTGCGCTCTTTTTCCCCCGATGTCCTCGGCGACGGTGAACTCCGAAAATTTTATCGCGTGCAACCGCAAAGACAAAAAAAAGATGACAAATTTTGAATTCGCATGCCCGGCTCGAATAGTGGGAAAAAAATTAAGTAAAAATATATCTTTGCTCTTTTTCCCTTAATGTCTTTATCCGACGGTGAGCTCCGAAAATTTCATTACGTCCAGCCATAAAGAAGAAAAAAAATGACAAATTTTGAATTCGCATGCCCGGCTCGAATAGTGAGAAAAAAAATTAAATAAAAATGTATCTTTGCTCTTTTTCCCTCAATGTCTTTATCCGACGGTGAGCTCCGAAAATTTTATTACGTGCAGCCATAAAGAAGAAAAAAGAATTAAAAATGTTGAATTCGCATGCTCGGTTCGAGTAATGACAAAAAAAATCAAATAAAAAAAATCTTTTAGATCGACTAGTTTGTTCGCAGCCGACGAAGTGATCTACTAGATCTCCGCAAAAACTCGTAGTCCGTCCAGAAATGCGCGCCCACCGATTTTACGCTCGGTCGTATACGAGAGACGTATAGAGAGGCCCAAGAGACAAATGAGAAAAGCAAAAAGCGCACGCGAATGAAGTGAAAAGATGCTGCGAAGGAACGAAGAGAAAATAAGGAGCTTCGAAACTATTTCTGGCGCTAAACGACCTCGTGACGTTATATCGCGCGCTCGCTCGCTCGCTCGGCGCTACGAGCACGCCCCAGTAGCTCTCATTCTACTGATTTAAATTCGGCTCGACGTAAGTGCGAAGAGGCATCGAGACGACTATCTCCTTTTCACCTCAACTCCCTCCCTCCCCGCACGCTGTGACCGAGTCGGATTTAATTAATTCAATTAATTTAATTGACACCTCGCTGCGCTAAGCCGATTTTCGGTGCTATCGCGCTTTCGATAAATCAGCGTTAAAACACAAATTGCGATTTAAACGACCACTCGAATTATTGACAAGGCAGCGAGCTTTTTTTCAATTAATTGACGCTCGTTTAAAACCGAACCGACACAGTTCGCTCGCGAGCCGCAAAGTATCTCTCTCCGAGCTCGTCGGAGAATACGGACGCGAGTTTCGAAAATTCGAAACTCGCGTCCGTCGCTTCTATAGTTTTGTTTTTTTTTTCATCTTTTTTCGACGACACTTTTTTCAATTTTGCTCGCATATAAAAATTCGAAACGTCAAAAATTCGAAACGCGCGTCCTTCGTTTCTTTGGTTTTGTTTTTATTTTATTGTTCGTTATTGTTTTTTATTTGTTTTTTCGCGAGCCGCAAATGTTCTCAGAGCTTCGATCTTCGTCTAAAATTCGCGCTCCGCGTCCGTCGCTTCCTCAGTTTCGCAATTTGTTTAATTTTCTTTCGACGATACGTTTTTCATTTTGCTTGCACATATGTTTTCATGTTTTTTTTATTAATTTTTTGTTTCACTAGTGGCAAATGTTCATCCTCCACACCCGCATGCTCGTCTAAAATTCGAACTCGTCCGCCGCATCTTCGGTTTCATTCTTTTTTTTTCGCCGATAGGTTTTTCCATTTCTCTCGCATATACATATATCTGTGATTTGTATTTTTTTTTTTCGTTACATCACTCAACGCCACAGTATCTCTCTTCTAGCGCAACTCGCATATTCGTTTTCTCTCTCTCCCTTTGCCGGCTCGCACACCGCGTCCAGGCACCCTCCTCTTTCGTTCTCCGATCAATATTTTAATCCCTCGCGATGGTGCGGTATTTAGCGAATATAGAGAGAGCGACGGAGAGAGAGGGAGACAGAGACGCGAAAATCCGACGGGCGAACGGACGTTGCATGCACACGGCCGAATGCACGCGCTGAAAGGGATATTCGTCGGGGCCCGGAGGGAGGAGTGAGAGGAGCGCCACGGAGAGATCGCAATATATCGGATCGTTAGAGATTTCGGGAATACCTGCGGTGAGCGCGGCGCGTCTGATGCCCCGGCAACGAGACTAGATACTTTTTTTTTCTTTATTTCTTCTTTTTTTTTATTCGTTCCCGCGCTTCGCGAGTACACGAGTCTGTACTTCTCTGTAGCCTCCGTACACCGATGACGAGCCCGAGCGGCAAACACACCAATGCCACGTCGAAACACACACACACACACATCGGGATTATCGATCGTCCTTAATTTCTCCCCAACTGCGCCAAACGTGTTCGATCGTTTCGCGATTAAAAGACTCGAACGGACACTCTTTATTTTTTTCTTCCTTTTTTTCATGTCCAATCCGTCCGACCAAACGTCCGCAGCAACGTCGAGCACAACATGCCCGATTTCCGTCTCAACTTCTTGCCTGGAAGCAATTTTTTTTACATATATGTAATTTTTGTGCAGTGTCGATGCGCAGAAACATGAATGTGAATTCGACATTTTTTTTTACAATATGAAACAGCCGAAAGGTAATTCGGCCGTTGATCAGAAACGGAACTAAAATCAACAATTTCCCCGTTAAATCGAGCGGAACATGCTCAAAAATACTCTATCTTTTATCGTTTTGCGATTTTAAAAACTCAAACTGACAAGGTTATTTATTTATTTTTTTTTCTTATTTTTTTATGCGCGATCCATCCGGCCAAATGTCCGCAGTAACCTCGAGCAAAACATATCCGAATTCGGTTTTGCCTGAAAGTAAATAATTTGTTTTAGATATCTAATTTTCGTGCAATATTAATGCGCACAAACATGACTACGAATTGTAAATTTTTATACAATATCTCTCCTGCCGGAAGGTAATTCGTCGGTTGACCAGAAACGAAGCTAAAAACAACAATTTCCCCATTAAATCGAGCGGAAACATGGCCCGAAGCACCCGATCTCTCGCGCCTTCGTTCTCCTAAAACTTAGCGAGGCATAACACTAAAAAAAAAAAGAAAATAAAAGGAACGAAATTACGAGTCCAGCGTGTCCGTTTGGGCAGAAACGAGGTCCAAAAGACCAGTAAAAAAAAGAAGCAAAAAAAGGAAACGAGCCCGAGAATTCTCGACACAATAGAGGAGAGCACAGCGGCGGCAGTAGAGCCGCGGGGGTCTGTCGCCCTTAATGCTCTCGTACGAAATGGCCCTGTGACTGCCGGCAATGGTATTTTCGTATACCGTTAAAGCGGGCACGTAACGCTATAGCCTCAGACTACTTAAATTCCGGGGTGAGAGAGGGCGGCGAGTGAAAGAGACCGGGGGTGGAAGGAGAGTCGGGCAAGTGAGAGGATCTCCGAGGTCTCCTGAGCGCGGTCGGCGAAACTGCAGGCCGACGGGCAGTGGCAACTAGCAGTATCAGCGAGAGCTACGGGTCGCAAAAGGACTTCTCTACCGCCGCTTCCGGTTCTCCTGGACCGTTTCGCCCTTTCCCACATACGCGGGGGCCAGTTTTAGCAACGCCTGCTCCGCCACCGCCGCTGTACTCACACGAATACGACGAATGCGGACACGGAGGAGACACGGACGGACGGACGGACACGCACAGATGAGAGTTAGGTAGCCAGCCAAACACACGAGAGACGGCACGGACCGCGATAGCGTGGGAGGATGGAAGGGAGGGCGAACGGACGTGTGTGTGCGACACTGGTGTGTGTCCGCTCTCCCTCATCTGTAGGGACTCCTCTCGTGTGTGAGGGGAGGGGGTGGAGGGACGCGGAGTGTGAGTGAGCCGAATAGCACAGACACACGGAGCCGAGCATACACGCCGTCGCGACGGAGGCTGCGGCTACGCGGCGCCTACCAACCACCATCTATAATCTCTATGCGGATATCGATTTTCCACCCTGTATTTCCTAAATTTATGCAAACTAGCAAGAGCCCTCTCTCGCCGCGTTCTCTCTCTCTCTCTCTCTCTCTCTCTCTCTCTCTCTCTCTCTCTCTCTCTCTCTCTCTCTCTCTCTCTCTCTCTCTCTCTGTACCTCTCTCCCTCTCTCCCTCTCTCTCGAGGCTCGTGATACTCTCACGCGGGTTGCACTCTCGCTTCCATGTACATCGTCGGCCCCATTCATCTAACGAGCTCACCCGTGAGCTATCACGTCACTGTCTGCCTGCCTTAACGTCATCTGTATTCAGATATTATAATATATGTGGCTCGCACAATGACGATACGCGATGGATTGTCGCGAACATTTTTTTTTAACGTACTTTGAGCTTCGTATTCTAGACACGTTCTCTAATCAGCAGTTTCGGAGAGAAAGGGTTTCGGGCGGGACTTATGTGGATCGAGATGCGGTTGTATCGTTTCCGATGCTATCGGGAAGTTTTCATACTTTTTTTTTTAGGTCACTGTCGGAAGGGAATTACGCTGCGATGAACTGGCCTCACACCGGAGACACGGCACTTCCAGTTTGACAATTTCATTTCTCGACCGGAAGTGACTGTCTATCCGAAACGCGTCACTTCCGGTCCGGAAAACTAATTTTTCGACCGAAAGTGACTTCACGCCGGAAGTCGGCGTCGATGGTTAAATCTCACCTGGGAAATCACTCCACGGCTCTTGTCATCTCCGCTCTTCCCCCGAAAACTCTCCTCCACGATTCAACCGCACAAAGAAAAAAAAA